>OMPJ01015713.1:0-20000 GCA_900312935.1 Carapus acus | reverse complement strand
CTCCAGCATTTATGAGCTTTAGGTGGCACACCCAAATGGAGATGAGTCTGTTTGGGTCTCGCCATCCCGCCACCTCCTCTGTTAGCCACCCATGTAGCCAGGCTAACACTGCCTCTTGTTTCTTTCCACAGCTTTGACAAATAAAGTGACCTTTTGTTGTGTTTTGTAACACTTAATCCCCTTTCAAACTTTGCCTCACACGCCTCAGTGAGCCTGTCTGGCACAGGCAACATCTAAAAAAGCGCCTGATGCTGGCAACGGCCAGACAAGGGATTAGCACAAAGATATTCAGAATAAATATTCATGTAAATGTTTAGACTCTCTCTACAAATGTAACTTTGAGAGCATTGTTGGCTCAGAGTTTCTCCTCTGCACTTAACCAGTTTATCTATCCTCTTCTAAATTTGGTTTTGATTTATTGGGTAATTGAGTTTAAAGCAAAGAAACACGCAAACAGGCAAACTAGCAAACATTGCTATACAGAGCTCTGTTTATCTTCTGGTCGAGGGAATCTATGCCATAGTGTCCATACTGTCCATAGTGATGGTCAAACCTCCACGCACACACACACACACACACACACACATGCGTGTGCGCATACACACAGACGCACACACACGCAGGCACGCACGCACGCACGCACGCACACACACGGGTCATACATGCTTTGGATGCTTCCACATTCCCTAAAAAGACACACACACATACACACACACACTGGATGTTTGTTGTTTCAAATTTGCCACAAAGCCACAGTCTCCCACAGTTGGAGCTGTCCAGCGCTGAATACTTGAAGCTGCTCCCCATGTGGAGACGAGGCACCAGCTCAGACCCAGACAGCGAAATTATAGTGCTCGTGAAGCTGCCAGAACCAGGCCAAACTTTTCACGGTTGAAAGAGGCAGCATGGAGAAACAGAGGGGAAGATGAAATACGCTAAATCGACAAATTAAAGACGGTCACAGAAATGGTCCTGGCACTCACTCACTCGCACACACAAACACACACACTGCAAACCATAGATCAGAAAGAAAACCAAGGACGAAGTGGGACATTTTTCCATTTCGATTTTTTCCTCATTAGAATGAAAAGAAATGTGGTGCAGGTTGCGGCGGTCTGCTTTGTGTTTGCAGTTCGCGCTGCTTTGATTGAAACTGTGTCTCGTGAAGCGGAACAGCGGCTTCTCTTCATCAGCATCAGATGTGAGGTTCATTCCCGCGCCCGCGTGCCCGCGTGTGCTCGCCGAGTCAAACTCTGATCTCTCCAGGATGTTAGTGGTACTGCACATCTATGAGTCTCACTCATGCTGCCCCACACTAGCCAGGATGGAGACGACAGTGATGCAGGCGAAAAAATCAAAATTTCTCTCAGAATTCCCTCTCGCTGCTGCTGGAAGCACTTACACAACAAAGCAAAGACACAAAGTGTGAGTCTGTGTGAGAATCACCTCCATTTGCTTATATCTGTGGTTTATCACCCGCGTTTCAAAACAAACAAACACCTTTTGGGAGCGAGCGCATATAGAACGTGTCCTCCCTTCGGTCAAGATATTGAATGCATGCTTTTTTTTTTGTCCTTGCAGAAGGTGTGTATCTGTGTCTGTGTGGGTGTGTGATACTTGAGTACCCAACCAATCACACATCCTTGTCATTGCAAGGGCCCCAACTATAAAGCCAGAATTTATGTCTGTGTGTGTGCGGCAGAGAAGAGGAGAAAGTTTGAAAATTCATAAAAGCTCTTCTGTAGTCTGTGACTTGTTGCCTGAGGGAAAAAAGCAAGAAAACAGAATGAAAATATTGGTGGTGGTGCTTCTCTGCTCCCTGGCAGCCGTCTGCCTGTGCTCAGGTAAGACGTCTGATATTTAAATCAGTTCTTTGACCCCTTTTCTAGGAACTCTGTGCATATTCAATTGTCCTACAGTTTGAAATTCCATTATTTGTTCAGCTTTTTTGTCATTTTTCATAGCTATCATCAACGAACCCAAGCCTGCTGATAATGATGCAGCTCAGGATGGTAAGATGATTTTACTTTTATCGGAAACAACCTTGGGAAATGATTGTCGTGATTGTGTGGCACATATTTGATTGCTGAATATTTTCAACTACTCTTATAGGTAGAGGGAGAAGACTAAGACTCTTTGAATAATAGATAAATCGGCCTTGTGGTATTTTATATAACAGTGAATATGTGTGTACACGGTGTTAGGTGTGTTTGTGGAGAGGGACCAGGCGGCCACAGTGGTGAGGCAGAAGCGAGCTGCTGCTGAGCTGACCCTAGGGCAGCTGGAGAGGTAAATTTCTCCTCAGACACACGCACACACACACACACACACGCTTACACATACACATGTGTGGCACTCCTGCTCCCTGTGCTAATAAAGGCTATGCAAGCTGACCCACATTTGTCCCTCTCAGCTTGCGAGAAGTGTGTGAGCTTAACCTGGCCTGTGAACACATGATGGACACTTCTGGAATCATTGCTGCCTACACCGCCTACTATGGACCGATCCCCTACTGAACGCCAACAAATGACACCGGACAACCTCCATGACCGCTGACAGCTCATTTCTCCATCACTTTGTGTGTACTTTCTTTCCGATTGGCGTCCTTATCGAAGGTTTGTGTTTTGAGCAAAAGGATAGGTATGACATGTTCTTCAAGGAGTTCCCGAACGGAGGCAGAAAATATTGATATAGAGCAGAGGAAGCAAGAACGTTAAAGCTGCGAGGAAAAATTAGGCATCCCTTTCTTTCATTCTAGTATGATTAAAATGAATAAAGATAAGTGAACCTGTTTTGTGTGTTTTGTTGTTGTACCATAATAGCACAAGTGATTTAACATTATGTGCGGGTCCGACAAGCATTCACTCATGACAACAGCTGCGAAAAGACTTAACTGGGCATTTTGTAAAAAATCTAATTGAATTTGAGTTCACACCTGAAAAACATTCACGGGAAATATTATCTATTCCACCCTCAACACCATCAAAAAGCATAAGCACTGCTGAGCAATGTCTATGAAAACGCATCAAAACTGCAAATATTAATAATACTTTCAGAGCCTCACAACAAAGTGGGTTTTTCAATGTGGAAAAATATTTGGAAAGGTAGGTCACCGAACAATAAATGAATATTCGTGTGGAATGTGTGGGAAGTCACAAATTACACATCTTCATCTAGTTAGCATAGTTAGTTAGCAACTGCTGTTGCTCCCTACAGCCACTAGGGGCAGCACCGATTATTTTGTGGGGTTCATTTTTGGTTTAGTGCATCCGCTCTCACTCGCGGCAAGTAAACATGGCGAACAGCTAGCTAACCCACGGAACCCATTCAACCCCGCAACCTTTGGGGGATTTCTCCTCTTAAATCCCAATACAATTTTTTTATCTTCTTTTGTGACTTTTGTGTCTTTACTTCTGCGCTGTTTTGGATTTTCTGGCTTAAAAGGTAAAGTGGCGGGTCGCTATCTGCTTAGCTGATGCTACTTGGCTACATGAGACGTGAGGCTTCCCAACTGACACTCGGCACACCATATCTTAACAGTTGTAGGTTTTATTGGATTGCTGCATATGCGATGTCCGATATGTTAATTTGCATGTAATATATAAGTTTGTATAAACATAACATTACACAATGTGATTAACCGCAGCGAGTTTTAATCAAAGGCTAAAGTGATTCAACCTCAGAACCTGCAGACTCGGAGGGGACAGCAAATACATCAGCAGATTACATTGTTATTAAGCGGAATTGTGAACAAATAGGAGTGCGGCGAATACGGTGTGAAACAAGGAAATCCCGTAGGCTAGGATGCTGGAACGTGAGAATATGATATTGCCGCGGCATTAACAAACCTGAGCTAATTTCCTTGTCCCAATTTGCCGACAAGGTGGGGTGATTTTATGATTTTTTTCATTTTTTTTTACAAGGGTGAAGGACAAGAGCTGTCACCATGGGGCGACGTTCAACCTCCTCCACCAAGAGTGGGAAATTCATGAATCCCACAGATCAAGCCAGTAAGTGCTCATTCTCTGTATCAGCGAATATGCCCAACATGTAAACTCACACCTCCAACACATCATTCTAGACAGCAAAAAATTAATCCTCTTTCCCTTTTGCAGGGAAGGAGGCCAGAAAGAGGGAGCTGAAAAAGGTTCTTATTGATTTCCATCTGTGTGAAGTACTTTCGATCAGTAATAATGAGTTGTTGATGACATTTATTTGCTCTTCTAATTTCCCCCCTCAGAACAAGAAGCAGCGGATGATGGTGAGGGCTGCGGTGCTGAAGATGAAGGATCCCCGGCAGATCATCAGAGATATGGAAAAGCTGGATGAAATGGGTATGGGTTCATAAAGTTTGTCTTTCTTTGGGATTTGTGTAAAGCTATGTGGGTCTGTAGTGCATGATTAGTAAGCATTGTTATGCCTTTTCTTTCAGCTCACTTTTTTAATTCTTGCATTGTCGAAAATGTCATGTGAATGTACCTATTTTCTCTTTACTGGATTCAGAGTTCAACCCAGTCCAGCAGCCTTTACTTAATGAAAAGGTTCTGAGGGACAAGCGGAAGAAGTTGCGCGAGACGTTTGAGCGCATCGTCCGTTTATATGAGAGGGAGAATCCGGAGACCTACAAAGACCTCCGCAAGCTGGAACTAGAGTATGAAACCAAACGAGGGCAGCTGGCTCTTTACTTCGACTCTGTCAAGGTCCGTGTGTGTGTGTGTGTCTCTATGTGTGTGTGTTGCATGTTATTTTCATTTCAACTACAGCATAATCAACTGAACAAGAAATTAATTTAATTAGTTTAATTTGAACATCTCAAAGTGAGTAGCATGAATGTTTTTGCTACTCTTTTTTTGGCTCTTTGGTCAAGTTTATTACCTTTTGTATTAAAGTTGCATGATTTGTGTTTCAGAATGCAGAGTCGGTGGAGGTGGACAGTATTCCTCTCCCAGAGATGCCTCATGCCCCTTCCAATATCCACATACAAGACATCCCTTTACCTGGAGCTCAGCCTCCTTCAATACTGAAGAAGAGCTCTGCTTTTGCGTAGGTGTTGACTTCTACTACTGAGGAGTGATGCCTCCAAAATAGGAGTGACTGTATTTTTGCAAAGTGATTTGATATATTGAAACCTCTTGGAGAAAATGAGCTGACCTGTTAATGTCCTGGTCTCGACAGTAAAGGAGCTTTATCATCCGCCGGCCCGCTGTCAGTATTAGTGCCGGGCGTCCCGCGTTTGCCCCCGGGAAGGAAACCTCCAGGACCTCCACCAGGGCCTCCTCCGCCACAAGTTCTGGCACTTCATGGCATGGCTCTCCGACGAGCTGCTTTTAGCGCAGACAATGGTGAGGCTTCCTGACCACTCTGCTAGTCACATTGCAAACCAGTGAAGTCGTTTTTCTGATTTAATTTGGGGAATAGTTAAGGTTGTACATGTCCCACTCATTTGCCATGTCTCACATGTCTTGAGCAGAGCCATCCATTCCTGGCATTGACAAGGACTTGGCCATGGATGCGGGAAGAGACAGCGGTAGTGATAGCGACAGAGATCGGGATGACATGGACGACGACGACAGTGACTCTGAAGAGGACAGTGATGAAGACAGAGACGAAGGGGGGGACGCTGACCGAAGGATGAGCTCAGACAGGCATGACGACGACAGAGAACCAGAAAGAGAACGACATACCGGTGAGTCTGGCACTGTCCTTTTGGGCTTGAAACTGCATATGCAGTGTACAGCAATTTAATAACAATTACCGCAATGTCATTTTGTGAGCTGGAGATTGACTGCTGAGATTGATTGAGACAGACTGCTTTTTTTTGTGCTGTGCAAGTAAAAGTCTGCTTGTCCTTCAATCACTCTATGTGGTCGCTTTAAATCTGTAGGTCGCAGTGTTCGATTTGCGGATATGCCTCCAGAGGCGGCACGAGATGGAAAAAGGAAAAAAAAGAGGGTGGTGAAGAAAACAAAGGCCATCACCCCTCTGCAGGCTATGATGCTGAGAATGGCCGGTAAGACACGAGTGTGTGGCCCCAACATGACACACCTCCCCCTCGCTAACCATTTATTATTTGATGAGCTTTGTCTCCATCTCTCTTTGTCGGACTCCAGGACAGGCTGTCCCTGAAGAGGAGGAAGAAGAGGTCGAAGAGGAATACACTGACGAATCTGATGGCTCAGACACTGAGGATAGAGGACCACCTGGTGACAGCCAGTCCCAAATGATGCCCAATCAGCGGTTGCCCCCTCCTGCCGGACCAATTGGAGGACAGCAGGGGCCTCCACACATGGCTGGACCACCAATGACAGGGCCTCCGCCATTGGGTCCACCTCTAGCACCTCCTATGAGGCCACCAGGTCCACCGTCCGGGCCACCACCTGGGCCACCACCAGGTGATTTACTGATGCCAGATATATTGGCTTATATTTCTCCCATGAGGAGCCAGTTACAACAGAAATTCAGTCATTTTTCGTTAATTATACATATACATTGATGTCTTAACAAGATATATATTCTGCTATCCAGGTGCTCCTCCTTTCCTGAGGCCTCCTGGCATGCCTGGAGGCTTGAGAGGTCCGCTGCCTCGGCTCTTGCCTCCTGGACCTCCTCCAGGTCGCCCCCCTGGCCCACCTCCTGGTCCCCCTCCTGGCCTTCCTCCGGGCCCCCCACCAAGAGGACCTCCGCCCAGATTACCACCCCCAGCACCACCAGGTATCCTTATCTGAGGATGTTTGTGTTCTGTGTGAACTTAAGTGACTTGTACGTTGAAGCAGCTACTGCATGAAGATGTTCCATCTCTTATCACAGGCATTCCACCTCCACCACCAAGAGCAGGGGGGCCTCCTCGTCCCATGGCTCCTCCTCTCTCTCTCTTCCCACCTCCTCTCAATTCCAACGTACTCAGCGCTCCTCCCAGCCTCGTCCAGCGGCAGAAAGGTGCCGGATCCGGTCAAGACGGCGCTCAGAGCAACATGCCCCCCCCTGCCATGCCCATGCCCATGCGGCCAGGGGTCATGCAGATGCCCCCTCCTCCTGGGACAAGCGTCCCCCCCACAGGAGGCAACCCTGGCAGCAACCCGCCGGGTCACCACCACGCAGCCACCATCGAGAAGCGAGCCAACATCACGTCTGTGGCCGCCGCAGGAGGTGCCATGGGAGCAGGTGCCGGCTCTGGTGGAGCCACCATCTCTGCCAAGCCTCAGATCATCAACCCCAAGGCAGAGGTCACCCGCTTTGTGCCCACAGCGCTCAGGGTGCGTAGGGACAAAGGCACAGCAGTGCACAGCGCTGCGTCGGCTCATGCGGAAAAGGCAGGCGGAGGAAGAAGAGGAGATGACGGCATGGGAGCTCATCATGGGCCCAAACACCACGCAGCAGCTGCTGCTATGGGTGCGTCCAACCAAGGCCACATGGGTGCGGTGTCTCAGCCCAATATGAAGACGAAGGACCAGGTGTACGAAGCCTTCATGAGAGAGATGGAGGGACTCCTCTGAGACGCAAAGGGCTTCTGGAAAAGAAGTAGATTGTTTTGTTCCGGCACTCTTTCAGTGCAGTCGTAGAAATAGATTTCTTCATCTCAACCAGATCAGTTTTCGTGGTCGCTCATCTTCATCAGCTTGTGTTATTCTTTTTAGATTCTCGTATAAAGACGCATATTTTTCTCTACTATTGAGTGACATCAGAAAGATTGTGCGTGACACAGATAAGAGCCACAATTAGCCCTCTAGGTTTTGAAGAGCAATCACTGTAACCCTCTTTGCAGATAGCTGTGTAGGAGCTTCTGTGGCATGGCCATCAAGTGTTTTTTTAATGGTGTCAACTGTTTGTTCTATTTGAAGCCTTGTTTTCTTTATTGATATCAAATTAAAGCATAGGTTGTTTGAAATGAGACTACACAAAAAGATGTCAGAAACTGAAAACTTAATCCAAATAAATCCATCATCATACACATGCAGCTTATGTTTGACTGTGATGTAATACCTGTGGACACTATGGTTTAATCACATCCCAATTATGAGATGATAAGACCTAATAAAACTTTACAGAATCAGAAATTCTTATATTGTCCTAAGGAGGCAATACTGTCTTACATGTGTTTGCGAAAACGGTGAGAAATGAGTGAAAGTGAAAGCAATTTCACATACTTGCTGCTTGACTTAAAAGTTCAATTGTAACTCTTTAATTCAGATGTTACACATTATCAGGGAAACTCATACGTCAGCACGGAAACTACAAGTCCCACAACCGCTCATTAGCTTATGAGGCCACTTCCGCATTTGCGCAGTACAGAGTTGGCAGCACGTTGAGGGCAGCGGAATGGCGAGCGAAGAGATGGAAGGTCCAAGTAATAAAAGTAACGCATCCGAAGCTTCGAACAGCGATGATGACAACAGTCTCGAAACTGGGGGAGAAGGCGATGGCGCAGGGAAGACCTTCAAAGATTTGGTAGGCTGCCCATGCCGGACAGAAATAATTCTTTTAAGACATCCAGTAAAATGTGCTAACGCTAGCTTGAAGTTGAAATTGTCACAGAACCGCGCGTTGAAAACATTACTGCAACAGCCATTTGCTGTTCAATATTCTGTAAATTGTCGATACAAACTGCGCATAGTGCTTGCTGCCGGTTGAGTGTGCTCCTTGTTTGTTTTCGCGGCGAACAGGGGGTGACGGAGGTCCTATGTGAAGCCTGTGATCAGCTGGCGTGGAAAAGTCCAACCAAAATTCAGATAGAAGCTATACCAGTGGCCCTACAAGGTGAGAGCATCACCGGCTTCATTCTTGTCACTGATGATCCAGTTATTAAATATATCACCCATTTTCCTAACACGAACGTTTCTTCACCCACAGGCAGAGATGTGATTGGCCTGGCAGAGACTGGCTCAGGGAAGACTGGTGCGTTTGCGCTGCCCATCCTTCAGTCGCTGCTGGCTTCACCTCAGAGGCTTCATACCCTCGTCCTCACCCCCACCAGAGAGCTGGCCTTTCAGATCTCTGAGCAGTTTGAGGCTCTAGGCTCAAGCATTGGTGTTAAATGCGGTAAGAGCTCAAATAACGTCTTGCAGTGAGCTCTACATACAGTAGGTTTGTGTGTTTGACATACCAACTAAGGTTCATTTTTTTTGCAGCTGTCGTCGTGGGAGGAATTGACATGATGTCTCAATCGTTGGTCTTGGCTAAGAAACCTCATATTGTCATAGGTATGTCCTCAGCTGAGCCATTCAGTCAAATACTCTTTGTGCAGATACAGTTAATATTATGAAATCAAGAAATGTTCACCTCGTAGTGGGACAATGGTCTCCGCTCTTTCAAGATGTTTGAACAAAAACAGGTAATGAATGACACAGCGTGGCTTAGATGCAAATATGCCGTCCCTCCATAAATGTTCGTGTGCTCGGAGACATATTTGATTGGATGTTTGATCTTCACACCAACATCTAAGGTCACTGTGGTCAGTATCAATGTTGGACAAGACTGGCGGCTTTGAAAAATGAGTTTTCTCTTAACATCCAAACCAAACAATACGGTGAAATAGTTGGCGGGGTGGTGCTGATTACAATGACGCCATTAGCCCAGTCTGTGCTAAGATTCTTTGGCAAATTTTGTTTCTTTACTATCCAGCCACTCCAGGCCGTTTGATAGACCATCTGGAAAACACCAAGGGCTTCACACTAAGAGCCTTGAAGTTTCTGGTCATGGATGAAGCAGACAGAATCCTCAACATGGACTTTGAGACAGAGGTGTGCAACAGAGAGATATTTTGGGAAATATTGGGGGTGGAACCCCCCCCATTGTCATGTTGTTGAATGTCAAATTGAACTGTGTAATGTGGCGATGCATTGTCTCTCCTGCTGTTTTGTTAGGTGGATAAAATCTTGAAGGTGATTCCGAGAGAGAGGCGCACATTTCTGTTCTCTGCCACAATGACCAAAAAGGTACTGAGAGCGCTCAAAACACCCGTGAGAAAATGCTGTAACTGTTACTCTCTTGACTCTCTCCTGTATCGATTGCTTTTGCACTGGGAGCCGTTCACCAGCATCATTGTTATTGTGATGATTTGCCGCATTTAATTCAACACAACGGAAGATGATCACATTCTTAACCTAGCATCATACAACAATTTATTATATATTTACAGGTCCAGAAATTAGAAAGAGCTGCTTTGAAAGATCCTGTGAAGTGTGCAGTGTCGACCAAATACTCAACAGTAGACAAATTACAGCAATACTACATCTTCATACCATCCAAATTCAAGGTAAGGATGGTCACCGTCAGCAGTATCATAAGAGACCATATACCTGCTCAGTTAAAACATATTTTACACATATAGATATACGCTTCCTCATGCTTTGACAGGACTGCTACCTGGTGTCCATCCTCAACGAGTTAGCAGGGAACTCCTTCATTATTTTCTGCAGCACGTGCAATAGTGCCCAGCGGGTGGCGCTGATGTTAAGGAATCTCGGAATCACAGCTATTCCTCTGCATGGCCAGATGACTCAGGTAAGTTTCAGTGCAAGCAGCACACAGGCGTGCGCGCGCGCACACACACACACACACACACATTCTCAGCTGGCACCTCTGCTGTAGGTTTTTTTTCAGTGTTGTCCAGCGGCTATATGTGCTCATTGCAGTAGGCAGAGTTGGTGCAGTCCCCCCCCCCTGCAGCAGAATAATTTGGATAAACAGCGCCCTCCTCTGGATGCCATCCAATAGATTTTTCTATCCTGCTTAGTGGCTCAGTCTCCTTGCTAAGTCTCAGAACTATGTAAAACAATTTTTTTGCCTTCTGTTGTCGTCCACCTGCCATTTATTTGTCTTGCGTTACTTTGCTCCTCTCACTCTATTCTGCCAATTTCTGCCTGTGTTGCTCTAGAATAAACGTCTGGGAGCACTGAACAAGTTCAAGTCGAAGTCTCGATCTGTGCTCCTGGCCACTGACGTGGCGTCCCGAGGCCTAGACATTCCTCATGTTGACTGTGTCATCAACTACGATATCCCCACTCACTCCAAGGTGCCTGGCTGCTCCTGTCATCCTTTTCCAGAAATTTTTCAGTTTCGAGTGATGTATTGACATGTGGGTCTCTCCTCTTTCAGGATTACATTCACAGAGTTGGCCGAACAGCCAGGGCGGGGCGATCTGGGAAATCCATCACTTTTGTCACCCAGTAAGATCTTTTTGCTACATTATAGCAGGGCAGTAACTTAGTTCATATTGGCCTTAGTAAGGGACCATGAAGATAAATTAGGATACCTTGACCACAGCGTTCTAACATACCCTGAAACTGCAGGTATGACGTGGAGCTTTTCCAGCGAATAGAATCCCTCATTGGGAAGAAACTTCCTGCCTTTCCGACCCAGGAAGAGGAGGTGATGATGCTGGTGGAGAGAGTGGCTGAGGCCCAGAGATTTGCTAAGCTGGTGAGCTGTAATTACTGAATAATTGCAGGGTCTCTCTGCTTCTGTGCCTTGCCTCTTTGGATTTTGGCATGTTTATTTTTACCATGTTGAATTCAAGCACCCATGAAATGCTCTGGTTTCAAAGACACAAAATCTAAATGTACCTGTGATGGCTGAGCATCTTCTAGTTGCCTCATAAGAAAATATGCCAATTTCATGTTTTCTCTCAGGAAATGAAGGAACATGGTGAGAAGAGGAAAAGGCCTAGAGGTGGAGACAGAGATGATGATGACACAGAGCAAGCCAGTGGAGTGAGGAAGAAGGTGAAAGGAGGACCAGGAGGAGGAGGAGGAGGAGGAGGAGGAGGAAAGAGGGGGAAAGGAGCGTGGAGAGGAGGACGATGAAGCTTCCAAAATCAGAAACTGTACATAACCACAACAAATCTTAAATCTTTATAGCGTCTGTCAGTTTGGCAGCTTTTGGCATGACAGAACTGACTGAGCTAATGTAATCGGATGTTTTGTCCGGCCTAATATTTGTAATAAATACCTCTGTAAAACTGGATAATGTGAGGTTGTTTGAGGTAAAAGTCATGTGCTATCTGACTTCAGTATCCAAATCTGATTTTTTATGAGTTGATTGTGAGGTATTGTACTCTAGATGGTGGGGGGGAAAGGCCTATGGTGTTGACCCATCCTTAGCACTTGGTGAGTATTGGGCTCACGGCATCGCAGACGGCACTGCGGAAACGTCTACCTGCACCCTGTAGATGTTTATAGTGGTCCTTAAAAGCCGATCGAGTTTATAACAACGATAGGTTAACGTGAGGTATCGATTTGAAGAGAACTAAGGGGGGTTGGTTTCACACGTCCAATGCTGTAGATGGGCGGAGAGATGCCGCAAAGTCACAGCCCAATTGTCTCCCTGCTGCAACCAGTGGGTGTGTGAGAGGCATAGAAATATGCGGCATAGACTAGAGCAGCAGGCATCTCTGCCACACCAGCTCTAAAACAGCCATTCAGAAATCCTTTTTCTGACTTCCTTTTTCACAGATTAGTCGAACATAGTGCTTCTGCGGTCAGTGCAACTCCACATTCGTCAATCACTGATCGATATGTTGATCTACCGGCGTGTGTTTTTGATCTACGTGGCGTGGTTCTGTGTGCGCGCGGTCCCTCTGTAGGCGGGAGTGGCGGAGGTCCGGTGAACTGAGTGAGGAGGGGCCCAGTGTGGGGCAGCGCGGTGCCTGTGCTGCGGACCCACAGCCCACACACACGCACACATACACACATGCTCGCGGCTCTCCCTTGTGCGACGCCACTACCAGAATAAAAGGGTCACATCAGGGGACGCTCCAAGCGGGAAGCAGTCGGCAGCTGGACGTCGCTCCTCTGACAGCAGCAGCAGGTGAGTGTGGCGTCTTATGCGGGATGATGCGGCGGGAAAAACGAGCCTGCGCGCGGATGAATGGACGCGGGCTCCTGGCTGGATGGATGGAGGGAGCTCCGCAAACTTCTGCCTTACGTGTGCCGACCGGTGCGGCTAAGAAGTGGAGGATAGTAATGCGAAATACAACACGACTTGTTCGCAGTGTTTTATAATTAACCGCCTCTTATTTTCACTGGTTCTAACGGTGAGGCTATCTCGTCCCTAGCTAGTGTTATACGTGCGCGCGCGCGCGTACGTGTGCGGTGGGGGTTCAGTTTTCAAACAGCCCCACATTAACCCCGTTTTAGGGTCTACTTTCGGTGGAGATTACTTTTATTTAGCGCAGACTGTGCCAGGTATCCCAGGTTGACCACCTCCGTGTTTCTTAGTCACGACACATTTAAATGTTGCTGCTTTGTCGCAACGCAGGTGCAGCAATACAGATATTTATATATCATTCCCTAATAAATCTGAGTCAACCCTAAATTTCTGACAATGACTCAGCCTTTGGGCAGCAATGTCGCATCTCCTATATGTGCGTATATTTAGCCACCATGGCAGCCTAGGGATGGGATTCGGGTCGTTTGGGAAGAATTAAAAGCATCTGTGTTTGTTTTTATTATAAAGTTGAGCGGAGTGTGTTACCCTGCATCACGCATACCGATATTGTCCCGTCGTCATTAGTGAAGCTGCGCCACCTTTGCGATAGATATGAGTTTATCTTCACGGTTGCTACTATGTACATCAGAAATACAGTGGAGATTATCTTACTGCGTTTGTTCAGACACACGCCATGGCACTTTGCATGCTAGTCCTGACGTTGCTTTGTTAAAATCAGGATTAGTCACATTTTGAGCCGATTGTAACCAACTGCACCGATTTCTCTTTCAATCGTTTTATAGATTTTTCACATTGATAGGTCATGCTGTAGACCAATATTGGTACTGGTAGTCTCATTATCATATGTGTCATGCTGTAATATACTGTATGTGCTACCTGACACATACATCTTATTTCATCTTAAAGTGTTACAATATCAACAACTGACGTGACCATTACTGGAGGTTTTCAGTAATTTCTAAATGAACAACTTGTGACTGTGATTAATCAATCATGCGCAAGGTAATCCTTTTGGTAACAACTCCTTTATTCAAACTTCTGTTTTTAGGCCACTGATGTGATCCTTTGTCAGTATTCTATCCTTACAGGAATTTTTGGGTTGTACAGCTAAAATCCAAATCAACATTATCAGTGTAGTCTGTTCTCTGTTGTTATTCATCATGTAAATTATGTGCTCCCTGCTTGTTCTAGGTACACGCGTTGCTGTTTCAACCTCCTGGCAAGATGTCTCACCGGGGTGGACAGGAAGATCCAGAGCGGTACCTGTTTGTGGACCGGGCCGTAGTTTACAATCCAGCCTCACAGGCCGACTGGACGGCCAAGAAGCTGGTGTGGATACCTTCAGAGCGTCATGGCTTTGAGGCAGCCAGTGTGCGGGAGGAGCGTGGTGAGGAAGTTGTGTTGGAGCTGGCAGAGAATGGTAAGAAAGTGGTGATCAACAAGGATGACATCCAGAAGATGAACCCCCCCAAATTCAGCAAGGTGGAGGACATGGCAGAGCTCACCTGCCTAAATGAGGCGTCCGTGCTGCACAACCTGAAGGATCGCTACTACTCCGGACTGATCTATGTGAGTGATACACTGGAATGTGACAGCATGTCGGTTGAAAAGTTATTAGCTGCATCTCTGCCAGTGCTCATTTCACAGAGGAACGTCTCATCCTTTCCTTAAGGTGTATGTGGGGGCAGCGAAGGACTTTGCTGTTGTTCGTGAATGTTGACCCCACACACACACACACACACACACACGCACACACACAGACACAGACACAGACACAGACACACATAGATACACACACAGTATGACTGACAGATCTTTTTAAACCTTTAACCATTGCCAGACCTTTCCCCGCACAGGATTCCCCTTCCTTTGGTGCCCCCGGGTTACAGATGGTTTCTTTCCCCCACAGCCTCTTTCCTTCCCTGCCGGCAGACGTCCTCTGTGGACACTGCTTGTGTCTGTTTGTCCTCTGCACCCACTGATGGGCCACGGTGGTTCGAGCGTTACTAGCAGTGTTATTAGCAGTATGATATACGATAACATCACATGACTTTTCTTTATCTGTTACTGTGAACACTATGCTGTGCCCTCACAGTGGAAAAACACTTCACATATTTTGTATTTTCATCCATAAAAGCAGTTCTTCAAATCGTTCTCCAAAAGCTGGCCATCCTCGCTTGTGAGTCACAAATGTGTTGCTGCACTGTACTTGCGTCAGCAGCTGTAACCCAGATACCACGACAGTTGCGTATCGCCATTTTTGAAAGGCTTTTGTTCACTGTAGGGCAAGAGGGCATACCAGAGAAGATTTCTATTTCACATTTAAAGGTTAATACAAATTTTTAAACCAAAGCTATAGTTGTTTTTTAAAGTTTCCTCATGTATTGTCCTGTATTGTATTATTGTAATACAAAGTCAGCCTATGTTGACCATAAGTTTATAGTAGTGAGTGGCACAGCTGTCCACATGATCTCATTTCACCTCTCATGGAGCATCTCACCAACGCTCTTGCTGTGATCTTGACCCATTTTGTGACATGTTTTCCCAGAATAGAATATAGGTTGGCTATCATCTGAGGGACTCAGGGGCAGGGGCTGTGAGGGGAGTTGATGCCACCTCCTCTGTAAATGTGCAATAGAATTTATTCAGAGTTTGTTAGTCACCTGATGGATGCATATTCCACACACTTGCCTCTAAGTAACACTGTCTGATCTTACTTGGGCCCGTATTATAAATATTGTATGCCTCTGTTAGTCATTCCAGAAAATTGAGAAAAAAACAAAAAAGTTTCACCAACTTCACGATCATTCTCTTTCAAGGTATCGTGTCCTGATGCTTGTCATGATTTGCAATGGACTCAGGAGCATATAGATTTGCCCTTAAGTCAAAATAAATGGAAAACATATGCCTTTGTGGGGCCTAAACTCTTCCCAGAGTGCCTGACCTGACCCCCTGCAGCTCGGCAACAGCTACCTCAGACATGTTATGATGTCCCCAGGCTGTGCTCTCAGCTGAGGTAGCTCAGGGGCCTCATGGCCAAGTATATCCAAGTTTAGCCGTTTGCAGAAGCTTAAGCCCCAGCATGGTCAGTTTGCACCTTAATTCATGTTTTATCTGTCACAGTTTAACATCACAATTTCAATGTGGAAACATCAGAGGAGGAGACGGTTACCAGTTCTGTCCAAAGACACTGAACAGAGAGCTCCCCCGTGCTCTAGCCAGTCATCATCCGCAATGCTGAACTGCAGAGATGCATCAAAGTTGAGCTTTCCGCTTTGCTTTTTGAGTTATGGTGACCAGTCTCACAACAGTCAAAACACTCAGGAAATATATGTAGATATGAGGGTTGCCCATACCTTCCTAAAATTTAACGAGGTGCTAATACAAACCTTTTATGACTCCTCCAACCTGAATGTCTACAGATGATTCATTTGTCCTTTGGTGGCCCTTTGAGGCCATATGCAATTCCACCATCTGAGGTAACCCATTTCTTTGGAACAGCTTTCTGTCTGTGTGGGCACTGACACTCGGGCTGGCCGCAGCGCTCCACTCCAAGCCATGCTGCACTCGCCGGGCCACAAGCAGGCCTTTGTGTCATTAGATAAGCCTCAGCTGTCATAAAGCCTCAGCATTCTTCCAGGGCAGAGAGACCCAGCCCGTTGTGTGTTTGTCTCCTGCCGCCCACTTCAGCCCTGCTGCTGCTCCCTGTCTGTCCCGCTTTTTCATCAATTCGACTTTCTCGCACGCCTTCTTCTCCCTTCCGCTCTCGCCCCTGAATTCCCCACAAAAACGAGTTTCCTTTTTTATTCAGCTGAGTCGTGCAGGCGTGTGTGGGTGTATTATGATTGCCGATGTTTCCCTATTATCACATATCCAAGGCACCTCTTGTGGATTAGGTTTCATTTTGCCAGACTGGCTGTGTTTGGACTCTGTGCCTTTGGTATCGGCCAGCGTTAATTAAAGCAGAATACATTAAGGCATACCACGGGAATGACATCAGAGTCAGACATGCATAGTATTTGACAGATACGTCCCAGAGGGGTTGGGGGTATTGCTGCGGTTCCTGTATGCGTTCATGCACATACCTCAGAGCGCTTATCAGACTGGCTTGAAATTTTAGCACCAGAGGGGGAATGGCCATGGTCCAATCCTTCATAGAGATGATACTTGCCCTGATTCAGTTTTGGACTTAATGACAATTTTTAACCATGCTGTTTCTGCAGGTTTGCCACCTGATACGATATTTCCGACTATTTGTTTCTTGGAATGTATTGTGACTTGGGATGTCCGATATTGGCTTTTTTGCCGATATCCGATATGCCGATACTGTCCAACTCTCAATTTACTGATACCGATAACAGCCGATACCGATATATGCGCCGGTAAACGCTTCAGGAGCGCATAGGCACTATTTCAGTGTAACGCAAGCATTATTGTATTTTTATCGGTTTCAAAGCAAAAAAATCCGATACCGATATTACGTTTTTATGCTAATATCGGGCCGATAATATCAGTGGGCAGATATTATCGGACATCTCTAATTGTGACTTTTTAAGGACTAAGAAACCAATATCCTTCTCATCATCATATGTCTGATCGAAATAATGACGTCAGTGATTGCTTTATATGCTTGCCCCACTTTTATTTCTTTTGCCAAAAAGGTGTTTTTTGTCAGTTTGTTTATTTTAGAGATAGAGATAGAGGCCCGATATTAGCATAAAAATGTAATATCGGTATCGGATTTTTTGGCTTTGAAACCGATAAAATAAAAACCAATAAAAATAAAATAATGCTTGCGTTACACCTAAATAGTGCCGATGCGCTCCTGAAGCATTTACCGGCGCACATATCGGTATCTGCTGGTATCGGTATCGGTAAATTGAGAGTTGGACAGTATCGGCATATCGGATATCGGCAAAAAAGCCAATATCGGACATCCCTAGTTTATTTGTTTTTTCAAGATACTACTTCTGGAAATACCTTGTTTCCATGGAAATGCGAACCCTCCTCTCTTACATTCTGTTTGCTGTGACAATGGCTCTCATTTAAACAAACACAGACTGAAGACAGACTGAGACTCGCGATTGAAGTTGGAACCTTGCAGAAGGTGTCCTGCTGCCATTGCTAATCAGCACTCTATGTATTGATCATATTTCTGCCCTTCGACTGAAGTTTTGTTATGAGAGCATCAGCAGTTTCCCTCTGGTCAGGCTCAAGGTTTCTCATGCAAGCAGATCGATGACACCCTGGCCAACCCGGCACACGGTGCCCCGTGTGCACCTTTATCCGTGTGTGCCTGCTGCACTGCCTGACTGATCAGAGGTAGCAGATGGGGCTGGCTGTTGTGTCTGCTGTTGCCTGTGTGTGTTGCTCAGCTGTTACTAGGCCACGGCATCCCCTCCCCGGGATCTGATTTCACAGTGGAAACATCACCTTTGCCTTCCTGGATGGGGCCAGGCGTGGTGGTTTGGCAGGCGGTGTTGAGTTCGTTCTCTGGTCTGTTCGCTGGGCACACTTTTAGATAGTCCCTTTGTGCGGAAACAGGTGTGCAATAGTGAGAGATAAGACACAACAGTCTCATGTGTAAATTGTGCTTTTATTCGTAGGTACTTGGCGTATCTGAGAGGGGGCTCAAGCAGGAGCGCCGAGTTTGTCCAAAGTTCAGTAGCAGAGACAAATGTCAGATTAGGGATACCTGTTGTACAGCGATATTGAATTGAATTTGAAATCTTTAAATGATGCATATTTTTTGGTTTTGTGCAGCAGTCCCCAGCATTTTATTCGAACCAAAATGTGATGCAGTGAATCGCAGAGCTCCGCTGAATCATTTAGACAGATGGTGTCACCCAGTCTCTTCCCAGGGCACATCCTCCACAGCCTCAGCGCTACAAGTCAATGGGACGGACCTCTGTTTATAGTCGCATCAGTTTTCGAACGAAAGAGCGATCAATTTTTCATTAGCTTAGAAAAGGAGAGTGGAGTGTCACTGTTACAGACCAGCCCGTGTCCTCGCTTCCCTCCTCCCTTCCTTCTTTTCTCTCCCTCACCCTCTCCTTCCCTTCACTGTGTCAGGCTGTGAGCGTTTCACTGAAGGGCTGGGAACATGCTGAAGCGTTTTGGGGCCCTCGGGGAGCCTTGTCAGCCAGATCGCTGACCCACTCTGTATTTCTGTCTGCTTTCCTCTGCATCACCTGCACGGCGAATCGGCCCCTGTGGTGCTGACTGAGAACCCCAGCCAGGCTATTGCATAACACTCTCAGTAAGCTATGTCTGCTCCCTTTGGCCTCAACACAGGTCCACTGCTGCTGAGTCACTCATCATGGTGCCCCACTCTGCCCGTTTGGTCTTGGAGGCATGGTAACAACGCCGAAATCAGATTCGAGTGGAGTATTATTATTATTCACAGTGAACGATTCCTTGTTTGCACAATCTGGAAGTCCTTCGCAACACAATGTCCCACTCAAGAAATAGTTTACCGTTAACAATCATTAAAACTGTCTCAGTCGACTTCACAAAGAAGAGAAAATGTCCGACTATAATGCGTAGTTCAATCCAAGAGGGCGGTCAGCTGCAGTTTGTGAACATGGTGTGTTGTTCAAGAAGCGAGGTTAGCCCTCAGATTTCTCACTCACACACCTCAGAAATATCTGACAGATGTTTCACATCTGTTGATGAGTGAGACAGAAGAAAGAAGTACAGGAGTAAAGGGCTATACCAGGGGTGTCAATCTCATTTTCACCGAGGGGCCATATCAGCGTGGCCATGGCCCCCAAGGGGCCAGATGGCAGTGGCTATAATTGAGGAAGTATAGATGTAATTTAATGTCAAATGTCACAACTCATTTAGAAATCTCTGATATTACCATTTTTTTTTAACTTATTCCAACTTATGTATAAATATCCCATATGAATAGATGTTATCAGGTCTTTGCTGTTATTCTATCACAGATCCTTGTATTTCATCAGGAAAAGAAACCCAATTAATCAGTCAACAATCAATCAACGAGTACACAACCTTGTTCCCTTCTTCCCTTCTTGATAAACTGACATTTTAAA
>OMPJ01015706.1:5157-48034 GCA_900312935.1 Carapus acus | reverse complement strand
CCACAATCGCACCAAGTGTGTGTGTTTGCGTCAGTGTGTGTGTGTGCGTGTGTTATTGGTAGTGTTAAATCCTCACCTGTCTGTATGCTGCGAGGCTTGGCTCCCAGGTACGCCAGGTTGACGTTGGCCTTCCTCCCATCGATGATGGGGTTGGGGTCCTTGCAGGCCCTCTCAGCTGCCCCTCGGTCTGTCATTGTTACCTGATGACAACGCAGGACAGGGTGAGGACCATGGAGAGACACGAGGAGCAGGACACGCCAATCATTGGCTGCCAATTCTCCATATTATCCTCCTGTTTTCTCTGAGACAGGAGGGGGCAACAGGAGACAAAGTGCCCAGGCACTGACTGGTCTCTCTGCCTGCCCAATTACAGACATGTGGAGGAATAACCAGCAGCTTATCCAATTAGGGCGGAGATATTAAGGAGATTGTAACTGCTCCACCTCCCTTTGCCTGGATCGGAATTAGACCAAACCTTCTGTTTTGATTGCCTCATTCTGCTGACTCAGAGGCTTCAGTCACAACTTCGTCACAACTTAGAAGGTAACCCCCCCCTTGAGGACTATGTCTTTCACACCGAACCATGCAAGATATTTGTCACAAAAATGGGAGAGAGCCTATGAGGCAGTGTTGTGGACATACACAATGAGGCAGGGCCCTGTTTACACTAGGAAACCTGGCTATGTAAAGAGGAGGGGGATGGTTGAAAGGGGTGTTCCACTAATCCATCCCCGCAGTATGTTTAGAAAAAGGTGAGCTAGGCTTTGCAGTATCTCCCTCTCTTTTCATTTCCGTCTCTCTGACTTGGCCAGCTACCTCACTTGGCTATTCAGTCGGTGAGGCTGTAATTTTGGGCACAGTATTTGTACAAGAAAAAGGTGCGTTTAGGTTCTATCACGCCATCCATTCACACATCTCATCTCTGGCCTGAGGCATCAGCACCCACATCGCACTCCCCTTCACGTCTACCCCCACGAGCCTGTTCAACCTGAAACACAGGACACGACAACAACGCCACCGTTTCGACAACCAGCTTCGCAGGACACTTTTCATGTCAAGTTGTGTAAACATCAGCGCAATAGTCTTTTACAATCCAACCTTTAGATGTAAACACGCACACATAACATTTTTTCCACTCCTTCTTTGGCTGGCTTGGACATTACTGCTGATGCGTCCTTTGAAAGGTTCTAGTAAATATTTGCATTTCCCTTCCCTCCTCCTCCTGCTCCTGTTCTTTGTGTGATAGACTGAAGGGCTCGATTTATCTGCCTGGATCGGGATGAATCGCCCAACAAATGGGGGATTCGTCGGGGCCGAGAGTGGCTGCTTAGAAGATCAATCAACAAGTCAGATGGGAGAGAAGTAGCGCAAGTGAGCCCAGAGATCTAGCTAACTGACACTTGTGACATAACCCTCTCCAAACATCTTAACCAAGAGCACAGACCGCAGAAAGTGCTGATGACTATCATTGTTGACAACTCTTCCTGCGAAAACAATGTCTCTAGGGACGGCGGGGTAGAGCAATAAATAGGGATTAACAGCAGTAAAGTGAGTATAAATTCTGGTACACAGAGAGCCAGTTCACGGTGCTGGAATGTGTCCCTCAGCAGCCAAGATTTGGTGCAAATCATGTGCCGTGGTGGAATGATCTGGATCTAGACAATGGAGGGCATGGTGTGCAAGGTCAACCGCCCCACAACACTAAAACAAGCACTTAAAGCAAGCAAGAGAAGAGGGCATCCTCTCTCTCTCTCCCCGTCTCTCTCTGTCTGTCTGTCTCTCTCTCCCACAAGTCTGATCAAAGGGTGTCTGTGGGGGGCCATGTGGTGTGTGCTGAGCCCAGTCGCAGGGGGCACCAGCCATGTGTTGAAATATAATCTCCTTAGTTAGCAATCAACTCCTGTGATTCCTCAACCTAATAAGCAAAACTACCAGAAAGAAAGGCAGAGACGAAGTTATGGTCTAAGTGTAAAAGTAGGGGCGGAGGGGGCGACGTGAATTGTTTCGATGAAAATCACATAGTTGTAGATATTCACTGTATTTAAATTGACATCGACAACAGGGGACACATACTACAACATAAAAGTGGCGGCGAAACGGTGACCTTCAAATTTCGTGAAGTTTGCCCGAGCCGGTACTTACGAAGCCATAGCCCCGAGATTTGCCGGTTTGCCTGTCCGTAATCACCACCGCCTCGTCTATATCCCCGAAGGCCTCGAAGTACTTTCTGAGGGAAGCGTCGTTGGTGTGGTAGGGCAACCCTCCGACGAAGATCTTGGTGAAGGTGGTGTCCTTCTGGAGCGGAGCGGTGTGCATGACGTCCAGCGCTCCGTTCATGTATTGGTGCAGCAGCATTTCTCCGGCTGAAGATCGCCCCAAAAAACAAGACTTCAAAGGAGAGAAAAATACAAATACCACCGCTTAGCGTCCCAGCATTAGCGTAGCAGCCAACCTGCTATACAGCTCGAAGTATTCGATTTATTTCCGTGTTGTTATTTCTTCTATCTAACTCCGCGTTCCACTGGAAGACATCCGCGGCTCTCACGGTGTCTCCGCTGTGTTGGTCTGAGGCAGAGCGGCTCACTGCTTAGGCGCTACTAATGGCAGTCTGGGGAGGACATATATAGCCAGAAGTTTGGCCCCGCCTTGGTATTACTTCTGTCCAATCACTGCATGGTACGGCGGCACGCTCGCCCCTGAGCCGCGCCCATAACTCCGCCCCTATAGTTGAGCTGCACCTGCTTTTGTCTTCTCTGACGTCACAAAGAAACTCCTCGCGCCGGCAATGTGCCGCGCGCCGCGCCGCGACCCCTGTCATGGAGGGGCGCGGGAAGACGGTAGAGAGGCACAAATTACAATTCATGTGATCACATTTTAAAACTTCCGCTCTCAGTTGTTTACTTCTCGGAAGAGCATTAGCTTGCCCCAAGGTTTAACCGCTTAGAAAAGTATGGAGCAACCTGCCAAACGAACGAGAAAGGAGCCGCAGGCAGTAAAGTTGGGGACAAATTAGCATGATTTGCTACAGCCTTTGATATGTGACCATAGTTACAATCGAAACACAGTTGCAGTGTAAAAAACACAACTTCTGTCAACTAAGTATCAGCATTCATTCAAGATTTCTGAAAAGGTTCGTCCAACTTGGAATTATATTAACATGTGTATTCTGGACATCCTCCTGTTCTAAGAGGCACCATAGATGTAGACCTGTCAGGCCTGTTCACCTTGAATGACTCTATCATAACAGCAAATGATTGGGACATTTCACAAGGGAAGTAATTTTACTTGCCCGAGCTCAGGCTTTGTGTTCCACATGTTTGGGCACTCAGACAGGCTAGATAGTTGCCAGGGAAGTTAGATAAAAAAGTGCCTGAGCAACAGGAGACTCAACAGTAAATCTGTCACCATGCCAACCACTTGTTTCCTCATCTTTAACGATTATTTCAGTCACCTTTCAGCCACAAAATTGCAGAACAAGGGACTCTGTACAGAGTTAATCCTCCTTCACTGGAGTCTTGATTCAATACAATGAAAAAAAGTTCCCCGCCAGAGAGCTGGAATTCCCTCCCAACTTGTTGTCTTCGAGTTCCATTGTTAAGCACCCGAGATCAAGGTGTCAGAGGGGTGACACTCCTAATGACCTCAATAAAACAGCTTTTAATTCACACCTTCTCATCCACTAACTAGTTCTTCTCACACGTTGCCTTTGTAGCTGCACATGTCCCCTCATTCATATCCTGTTGATAAACCTCCCATCTCCATCTGTGTATCCCTGTAAAAGGACCGACCTGGATGAAGAGTGACAACTGTTATGCTTTGATCTCAAATGACCTTTTTCCTTACCAGACAGTGTCTGCCATGGTGACCGTGGATCTCAGATGACCCCTCTGTGGACCACTGCTGCTTGTGTATTCCTCAATTTTCGTCTGAAGGAGGGAATGCTCCACCTGCTGGTGGTTTAGATTACAACACATGCGTAGCTTCGTTACTTGGGTCTGACGCCCCCCTCATTAGTGGTTAAGGCTGCTGCGAAGTTGGAACATGTCAGATTGTTAGTGTGAGCAGATGAGTCCTGAAAATTCAAAATGCGCTTAAGACCAACCAACCAGGTTTGGTGTCTTCGTTTTTCCTCATCCAACCACACCTCAAACAAAAAAATACAACTCTACATGTATGCATCCAGTAATTTATTTTACATCTCAACTTTTATCAATGGAGCTTTGACTACGAGGAAACAGCAAACCAAAAAAAACCTCAAAGTCTTTGGAACACTGTATAAAAAAAGACAAGGACACAATTAAAAAAACTCGATGAGTGACAAATAAAGCCCTGCCCTTCTAAAACAACCTCCAAGACCAAATGTAACACAGCGGTCATCAACTCCAGGTTGAGTAGGCCCTCCCGGATGGTCCATGCACAGTATGTGGCACAGCAGCGTTGGTCCAGGTCTTTGCCAAAAGGAAGGTGTCTCTGTCTGTCTTGAGCGATTACACATGAAGCAGCAGGTCTTCTGCAAGTTGGCACAAAGAATCTGAGGACAGGAGGGAGCAGTCAGTCTATGAAGGCATTTTAAAGGGGTTCTTTCGTTTAACATTTTTTCCATAAGAAGAGTGGCCATCGTAGGTCTGGTGCAGGCCTGTTCGATGACCACAGCCTCCATGATTACAGATAGTGTCCGTCCTTGTCTCACCATTTCTTGTTCCGAGGCTTCAGCTCCTCTGCAGCATTCCTAAGGAAAATGTAGTTCTTTTTCTGGGGGTTGTAATATTCATGGCCCTGGACATTCAAACAATATTTAGTTAGTATATGACAGCAGAAAACTCAATGCAGCACAATGAATGTGAAAAGCAAATGGTGCCCCATACCTTTGACCAATCATAACTGGAGGCGTAAGCAAAGATGTTGCCGTTGCTGTTGAAGCAACAAGCGGTGATTGGCTGGTCTATTTGCTCTGATGTCTTCAACTTAGTGCGGGCATCTTTGTCCCAGAAGCTGAAGCGCCCATCCGAGCCCACAGTAGCCAGCGTTCCATGCACAGGATGGAAGGCGATGGCATTCACCTGAATGGGATGAGATTGACGAGGACATTCAGAGATGCAATAACAAAAATTTAAAAAAACTATGCCGCCAAATTGAGACTTTTGTAGTGCCCATCAATGTCAAAAGGGGAGGTTCTAATTTTTCAAAAGACAAAACCAGACCATTAGGTAGGTAGGTAGGTAGGCAGCTAGACAGGTGCTTTATTGATCTGCAGAGAGGCTTAGCTGTCTCGCATAGCACCAAGGTGAGAATGTCCGAGCCCAGGTAAGAAGGTGCCACCATTACTGTCATTTTTGAAATCATAGCAGTATAACACTATGCAAAATTTCAGCATCAGCCTCTATTCTCCTTCATCATCGACTAAGCTGAAGGTTTTAATAATTTAAAAGACAAATAAAGCCATTCCAGAAGTTGCCAAAGTCAGAAGTTCATTCTGGGAGAACTCACAGCATAGATGTCCTGTGGTGTGGTTGTGTTGGTTCCATTCGATCGGTGGCACTTGAATGTGAAGTTGTCTTTGTTTCTGAGAAATGACAAGAGGCCACGTTTGCTCCAAGATCTTTAACATGAGTGATGAATTATGATGTTTTTAAAACAATTCCATAACCAATATTTTCTTTGAGCTTTAGCGGCATTGTGCATGTAAACACAACTCCAAAATGAGGACTAACCAGCGAGACATGGATTAGGCGAAGAACTCACGGGTTTGGAGGGTTGATATAGTGGATTGCCACTCGGCCCTCGATGCTGCCCAGAGCAAAGCCTGTAGGTTTGTTCTGCTTGTCTTTAAATATGGCCACACAGCGGTGCTATAAGAACAAAGCACAGGGGAAAATACAATCAGAGCAACAACTACCATTGACTTTAGATACAGTTCAGTTGGTATTGAGACACTGATTCTAATTGTGTGTTACTACATGAAAAAGTGAACAGCATAAAAGTTAAACAGAACATAACCAAACACTTGACATACCTGGTGTTTCAGTGGGGAGTCTATTTTGCGATACTCAGTTGGCTGGTTCTCCAACTGGTAGACAATCAGGCCTCTCTCAGCTGTGGCAACCACTGCCATGGGGTACACCTGCATGTGATAGATGGTTAAAAAAACAACAAAAAAAACCATTTGCACACATACTTGCAGAGACGCATTGCATTATGGGCACATACAACGTCAGCGCAGTAGCATCTTTCAGGCATTGTCAGGGACATCATTGGATTTGGAGAGCGAGTGTCCCAGAACTGGAGAGAAAAATGAACAGGTAAGGATGTGAATTCTCTCAGTGATCACACACAGATGACGAATTTTAAAAAGTGTCTCTCACCTTCAGTGTTTTGTCCCAGCTGCCTGTCATCACACAGCTGTAATTGGGGGCTTTTATCCAGTGGATCGCTTTGATTGGAGCGTCGTGCTGGTAAGACAACAATACAGATGTATTATGCAGATTCATGATTCTCTTGCGATTCTTGAGCGAGTGAACTCACTTGAGCGATCTGAATGGCCTGATTGCTGTTCAGATCCCACATTTTGGCTGTCTTGTCGCAAGAGGCGGTGAACACCTTAGTGCCATCCTGAATACCAGATCATATAATCAGACACAGACCTGCCTGCTAAGTAACACTAGCAACACATTATAATGGCAATGAAGACGATAATGCTGTTGATGCTGATGGTGCCTTACATCACTCCAGCACACATCCAGCACTGGACCAGTGTGCGTTTGCTGGGCTTTCGGGACAGTCTGCCCAGTGTCCTGCACCTCCCAGCATCGTACCTGTGGTCAAAAGATCACAGATGCTTCAACAACATGTGCGTGGCACTGTCAAAAACACCTGACCGCATAACTAATAACATATCAGACATTAGTGCCTACATACCAACAACAAGTGCAACAGCAAAATCTCTGTGGTGGATATTAATGAAACGACATCAGTCTTTTATCACTCACATCATTTGCCCAGGATCCCCCAACGAGGAAATTCCCAGGCAGGGACGGCGGGCTGAAGGCCAGGCAGCTCATGCTGTCATCTGGTGGCGACGTCACCTCCACATCCTGTTGGCCAGCGACATCCATCAGGATTGTCTTCCATCGTGAGAAGTGCCACAGCGAGCCCACTTCATCCTCTCCATATTTACCTTCATTGGATTGTGGTTGTCTGTCGTTGTGCTTCCAAAGACGCCAGTTCCTCCAGTTCCAAACGCAGTGCTGGCCCCGAATAAACTCATTGCGACTTAGGGAAGCCTGTGAGGAAACGGAGGGAGAACATCAGACACAAACATTGGTGTAGAATATTTCCTTCAAACTGTTGTAGCCAAAGTCTGTAAGTCTTCTTCTGCTATCACAATTCATAACAGTGAGATGGTTAAACTTGACTTGGCAAAATTGCATCCACATTGACCGACAACAGAGCGAGCTCATGACCGTTCATCACAAAAAAATTCTGGATCTAAGAATATGGAAGCGTGTAATGACCACATCACACCTTTCAGATACATAATACCACAGTCTGTATCAGGAATCAGGAATGTTTATGGTCATTACAACAATTCACGTTGTGTAATGAAATACAAGTGCTGAGTCCCAGCGCGAGTAAAAGGGATACAAATGCGAAAGCATTAGAATGCAGCTGTAGCCTCAGTTCATCAACCAGGGATCTGGCGTTGGGGTTATGGAGTTAGTACTTGTCGCAGCTTATAACTTGAAGCTCACATCTGCAAATAAGTGTGTTCACGTTGTGAGTGCGAGGCAAAGAATAGAGAACAGATGGGGAGGCATGGGTATTGGGAGTGTCTAGGTTGGTTTGAAATAGGCAAATAGCAGCTACACTTCACAGCCAGTGGCTCTGTCTTAGAGAGGGGAGGCTGAGCTGGAGGAGGCAGAGATGAAGATGCTGAGATCGTCTTTGGGAGCAGCCTGGTGAGACAGAATTGAAAATGACATCTCTGAGGGTACAACTAAGTTGGAGCCATTTGGGGAGATGGCCAGAGAGGCATGTGCAGAGGACAAATAGTGTACATTGGACTAAGGAAATTTGGTGATAGAGCTGCCAGGAAATAGACTATAGACGTTGGACACATGCCAAGCATGCTAACATTAGCTCCCCCACGCACGTCACGACTTCCTCATTTTGTTTCTATTACAAACTAAGCGGCGCGAGAACGCCTTGTTTAAGCACCGATAGGAGATTGACATCGATTTGACGTCCACAAAACTCTGATATAAACGCAGATGCACACCACAGCATGGAATTTGGATGCTAGCTCAGAGGCGATAGCAAACTACTGTAGTTAGCATACACCAAAGCGGCGGTTTGTGACACAAAACCACGCAAATAACCACATAATAAATGTATGCTCCACCAGACTGCTAATTTAGCATTGTTTATCGTCACTGCGTTGCTACCAAAGCATGTTAAGCTGGCTAGCGCGCTAACATGATTCAAGAATACAGGAGGTAGAATTGAGGGTATAAGGTGGAGTTAAGCGAATGGAGATGTTTTGTTGCTCGTGATTAAGAGGTTGGCCTCGTAACCAGTAAAAGCATACATACCGCCGATGTGTTAATCTGCGGTGGTAAGGCGATAATTGTAGATCTGATGGAGATATTCGGCGCACTAAGAAATGTGGCGCTTGACTACTGATCTGTCGCGTTTTGGTGACGTCTGAGGTGCAGTGCCACTGAGAACCAGCAGGGGACGCCGTTTGATATAGTCCCGCAGTGTATATACAGTACCAGTGTCCCCCAACCTGTTTCAGCCACGACACTTACTGCACTTAAAATACTGTGAAATGACTGTCATCCCTCCCACACATTCATTACACTTAAACGCCAAGAACATTTATCTTACGTTCTGCATTTTGCTCCTCATTTTAATGCTCTTATTATTCTTACATGAAGAGCATTTTTGCAGTTAACTTATAATTCAATGGTATAGCGATATACAACGGCGATAAGTGATCTCACGCTAAAAATATGTCAATCCCCTCATCTTCGTATAAACATTTGACAAAGAGATGAGGGTTGGTGTTCAGAGTAATGCAGTAATGAATCAGTTGATCCAATTTGATATGTACGGATTAAAAAAATACACTGAAGTGACTGTCATCCCTCCAACCACTATTGACATCTTCTGAAAACACTTGGGGTGCTTGACATTGGATCAAGTAAATATTTTCAAGGTGGTAGATAACATCAGTGTTGCTGTTGTGTGAGAAAAACCGTTGGTATGTCTACAGTATATACACAAGTTGCTTTTTGTATTTTCTTGAATGCTGATGCGTTCAGGGTCCTCTCTCTTTGTCATTCATAACCTTGCCTGAATGTTGTGAACGTCCCTCAAGAGCTATTCATGGCACTGTTGACGTGTCTGTTCACGTTACTGTGCTGCTAATCACCCGCAAACCTCTCAACAATTAGGGTGGGCCACAGTTTTTTGTCTGACATCAAAAGGTGTCTGTGTTGAAAAAGGGATTTAGGGGGAATTTTCCCTCATTGCCTCCCGACTCATCAGTTACTCAAGGTTGGAGTTGCTGAACACAGGAACGTCTAATGTCTGTGTGCCTCAGACTCAGTGTGCATCAATGGCACAGAAATATCTCTTTCATACAACGAGGAACAGAGATGGGATCAGTTTGAAAAGTCTGCCACAAATACAGTAAAAAATGGAAGAAGTTCCAAAAGCAAAGAGAAGATGCAACAGTGATTGCAGAGGTGTTAGGTTCTCACCCCCCATCCCAACAGATCAAGACACGAGTAGAGGGAAAATCACAGACAGCAGAGAATTTATGATGAATTTCCCAGCAAAATAAAATTCTGTCGCCACTCTCTGCATGCATATGTCCATGTATGTAACAATAAGCAACATACAGTAAACAACATGCTGCACTTAACCTCAACATTATCTTATCCTCTGCAACACACATTCATACACACTTCACTGAGGGGTTTAGAGCTGTTTGCAGATGTTTTACCATAACTTTCATCACGGCACGTCATTGCAATCGTGGCCTGAAGAAGCTGAGGAGTTACAAACCGGCCCCACCAATCTGATCCCCAAGCTGTGGGACGTCATGGCAGGATTCCGATCTGCCCTCCTCCTCCTCCTCACCATATCCACACTTTCAGTCCCTCCCGCTCCGCTCTATCCCAATTTTACCCCCTCCTGTGCCTCCCCTGACACGCCGCGGCGCCCCGCACCAAATTCAATCACGCTCCTGCAAGACGAGGTCACACACGCGGAGCGGCGCGCCATGGCGGCTAGGACAGAAATAACGCTGTGACTTGATATAAAACAGCCCTTTTTATTTTTCTCCTTAGAGTGTCTGAGGGTATTTTTTGTCTTAACGACCCGGTTACGTTCCCCGCGTTCTCTGTGGGGATTTCCATCCGTGCGTAAAATGGTTCCAAAGGCGTTCCATGCGGCCGCGGCGCTCCTGGCGTGGGGCTACTGCGTCATGGCCACGCAGGTGGGTGTCTCCAACTTCACCACGCACGACCAGGTGCGCTCCAGCTTCATCCAGCGGCGCCTGAGGAGCCAGGAGCGCCGGGATATCCAGCGGGAGATCCTTTCCATCCTCGGGCTGCCGCGCCGCCCGAGGCCGCTGGCGCACGCCGCGCACGCCGCCGCGCCGACCTTCATGCTGGACCTGTACAACAGCATCTCCGCGGACCCGCCGGGCGCCGGGAGCTTTTCCCACAGGCCCCCCGCCGTGACCACGCAGGACAGGCGCTTCGTTCGCGACGCTGACATGGTGATGAGCTTCGTCAATCTGGGTAATTTTATTCATCTATGACAGAGAATTTCAATTTTGGTGGGATGAGAGATGAGAGAAGCTGAATTGCAGCGGTATATAGGTTGGCAGTCGGGAGTACTTTACTGATCAATTGATGCTCTGATCCAGGATATTCAAACCCCCAGCACTTCAAGGAGGGTTACAGAATGAGGGTAGTAGAGTGTGTGGGGCCGTGAGCAGAGATATTATGTCACATGAGCACATAATCAACACTCTGTGATGTTGACTTTGACTTTTTTTTACCAGTTGTGCATTTTGATTTCTATTTGTTTACTTTTAAAGTAAAGTCGAATCGGGTTACTCAAACAGATGACTGAGGTGTCAACCTGGTTTTCCAAAGAAAACACCCAATTGAAGACACAAGGGCATCAGGTGGAAGTCCGGGATAAACACAGAATGCGTTAAACAAGTCAAGATGAGAATAAGTTGATAGCAAGATCCAATGCTCCTCCAAAATGATTTTCCTACACAATTTTTTCACGCTGCTCCATTACATCGAGAGGAGCTAGTTGAGGTGGCTAGGGCATCTTTTCCAGATGCCTCCTGGACACCTTCCCTGCATGGGAGGTGTTCCTGGCATGTCCCAGTGGGAGGAGACCCTGAGGAAGACCCAGGACACGCTGGAGAGACTGTGTCTTCCAGCTGGCCTGGGAACGCCTCAGGATCCTCTCAGAGGAGCTGGAGGAGGTGAGGGAAGTCTGTGGTGAGGGAAGTCTGGGCTTCCCTGCTGAGACTGCCGCCCCCGCAACCCACATAGATGGATGGATGGATGTGTCTCAACATGGACTCTGATGCGAGTTGTAGTTTGTTTGTCCTTGAGATGAAATTCTTTATCAATATGTGCATTTTAATGCAGAACATATTGAGAATTTAAGACCCCGAGTGCACACACCCACATGCGCACACACACACACCATCATATTTTATGTGCTTCTTGAAGCTCCTCAGCTAACGAGATTTGGAGACCAGTTCAGAAATGACGGCTGGCACATTTCTGCGGTCCCACATCTAAAAAACTTTAATTAGAAAGAGGAGGAAAGACACGCAGAGTGTGTATTATTTTAGTCTTCCGGCCCACCGAGGCCTTTTTATGCTGATGATTGGCAGATAGTTTTCTTGGCCGGTCATCTAAATGCACCGACAGAGCGAGTCTATCCCGGTGGTCCCAGGAGTGATCGCTTCAAGACTGGATTGTGGCATTTCCCTCCCAGAAACCACAGCTTCCAGCAAGAGGCCCACAGACACACACACACACACACACACACACACACACACAAAGAAGCAGACAAACCTGCTTAATTTATAGATGAAAAATGTAAGAAAATGATCAACCTTTTAACCCCTAAATCACAATTTATCTGCAACGCAATCTCATTTTTAATCCCATTTTAACAATGAAGTTACACTATTTTGCATTTCAATACATTTTATGCAGTGTTAATCCACTGAATGTCCACTTTGTCCTGCTCTCAAATTCTCTGCGTGCATGGCAGTGATTTCATTAGTAAACTAATAGCGTGCAGAAGATACAACGCAATTTATTTGAAATTTATTTGATTTGACATGTCTTGTCCTGTGTTGTTCCATGGAATCTGGCCATGCAGCTTTGTAAACATTCTGCAGCAGATTAACAGGCAGGTGGCATGTTTATTTATAAATTGGGATAAATCTGGGGTCGACTCTTGTTTTTACCAGTTGAAAATTGAGTAAAGAAGTGTTCGTTGCCTCGAAAACGGATCTGTGGCCTGGAGGAACGGGGTCAAAAACGACCTCATTCACAAACCAGGCTGGGGGCCAGCAGGAGGATTTTTTTGCAGACTCTTTTTTATTTTCATGACACAAAAACCACACACTCGCACACACACACACACACACTAGGCGCAATGATTGCGCTGTTATTGTGTGGCTCAGCAGCTTGAGGACTCGTGAAGTGTTGAAATGCCTCCCAGAGGGAAGTTTGCGTATCTGCGGTCTGATCTGTACAGCTAATGGTCCCAAACGTAAACACACAGAGTCCTTACAAGCAATTATTGCCCCCATAAAAACACCCTGCACACCCTGCCAGCATTCGATTGCGGTCAAACGGATGACTCGCCAGGCCCAGAATGCACTGCTCTTAACGACCAACGTCTTGTGTGTGTGTGTGTCTGTGTGTGTGTTTCTAGGTCGTTAGAAGTGTTTTCAGAAGACGGTGAGTCACACCGTGTGTGTTTGTGTGAGTGTGAGCTCTATCACGGCTTGTTTAAAATGAGAAATAACATTTAAAAGATCCCTCTCAAGTGTCGGGCTTCTCAGTGTGTGTGTTGAGTGCTTACTGAAACAATAGAGGGCGATCAGCTTGTGATGTTGTCATGGTGATGTCATGGCGGACATGGTGGGCAGGATATGTTCCATAGAGGTGATCCCGGCTCTTTACACAAATACTATTTGTATTTGAGCTGCCGAAGTGGTGCTGAGCCAAGCGATCTATCTCAAAATCATCTCAGGATGTGTGTGTGATGGTGATGGTAATGGTGGTGGTAATAGTGAAGGCTCTGCCTTTACAGGCCTTTTCTTGTGGGTAACACACAAGTGTGTGTGTGGGTGTGTGTGTTTGCAATCAACCTGGGCTTGGTTCCACCCACCTCGCTGATGTGTGTAGCGTGTTTGGATCAATCACTTCCTTCTAAATTTCTGTTGGACTGCTCCAGGGTCATTCTGGGTTGCAGTAGTTAAGGGAGGCTACAAAAAATGGCAGTTTCCCTTGAAAGTCTGTGTTTCATGGTGGCAGACATCACTCACTCACTCGCTCACTCATTCACTCGTTCACTCACTCGCTCTTTCTCTCTCACCCAGTTGATCCAGAGGGAATTTTGCCCCAGCAAGACGGTTGGAGGGAATTTCTCTTTGACGTCACTCGTATCCCAGAGGGCGAAGTCGTCACGGCAGCAGAGTTCAGGATCTACAAGGACGTCATTCAGAAACGTTGGGAGAACCAGACCTTCACAGTCTCCATCTACCAGGTCCTAAAGGAGCCCCCACACAGGTCCACTCCTTCTCCACTCTTTCTTCCTTTCTTCCTTTCTTTCCTTCTGTCTTTCTGTCTTTCTGTCTGTCTTTCTTTCTTCCTGAATTTGCTATCTCTTTGCTCTTGGGCATTTTGACTCCTAGGTTCCCTGTCAAGGGCTCTGATGAGCTTTCAACATAGAGCCTGAGCTCAAACTTGCACTACTTATTGAGCCATTTCACCCTCTAAAGATGTTCCACTGAGATTTGAATTTAGACCGCTAAATGCAAATGTCCAGAGTGGTATCTATTACACGACAGAACTAGATGGAGGATTTTGTCCCAAGTTACAATCTATGAGTTAAGGTTTCAGACTTGATATTGACTTAAGTTGAGTGCAACATTGACATTCAGTTTTGAGGGAATCCTTTTGTCCACTGGGAGGGACAATGGGACTGAGCCTTAAGTTTAGGTGGGGACAGTTGGGGCTGAAGAGCATTTGTGACGACACCTTTGTCATTCATAGACGAGCAGGATGAGGGACAAAGCTCAGCCGTCTCCTTGCCTGCCTGAAGCTTGGCACTAAAAACTCAGTGGGGAGGCTTTGATGCTGCATACCATGACCTGCAGCACAACCGTCAGGGGAGGCAATCATACCCCCACCACCTGGGTGCACTCTGTTTGGAATTTCTGAATTTCAAATCTTAAACTTGTGAATTTCCTGGATCAATAGATCAATTGGTCAAGGTATTACCCACACCCTGCTAATCTACCTTCCTACATATCTATCTCCATAATTCGTTCAGGGTACATTCAGATTCAGAATGCTGCACCCCTTCTCCCCCGCCCCCCAAAACAACACTTGGTCAAGAGCACAAACTGTTGAGCTTTGGCAGTCTAGTGTCTCAGTGGAGTATCTCACAATTGTGAAGAGCATTTACTGCTTGTGTCCTTGGTTCTGTTCTTATCAGTCCTCCATATTGGGAGAGTGGGATGTTCTAATCCGATGGGTTCAGGCACAGCCCAACAGGACTCTGTCCCAGAATTGAACCAGTATCATTGCATCCAGGCAACTGGATGCTGCAGGAGTACATGTCACAGCGTCATCACATAGTTCTGAAATCAACCGCAAAGACTCTTCTTCCATGACGAATGACTCTGGAATTCTCTCGATAGTGACCGGGATCTATTTCTTCTGGACCAGCGAGAGATTTGGCCAGAGGATGATGGCTGGCTGACCTTTGACCTTACTACAGCTAGCAACCACTGGCTGGTCAATCCAGAGCAGAACCTGGGACTGCACCTGGTCCTGGAGGACAGCCAGGGTTAGTGTCCGCATGCGCTCCTTCACACAGCAGCGTGGGGCCAATTGGAGCGCGTCTCCTTTGCATGAATGTATTTCAAGTCTCTTTGCCTCCTGTCTCCCTCTGCAGGCCAGAGAAAGAACCCCAGGATGGCTGGGCTGGTGGCGGGAAACAGAGAGGAGGACAGGCAACCATTTCTGGTTGCTTTTTTCAGAGCCACACAGGTGCGCTTCCGCAGCGTCCGCTCCGCCCACGGCCACAGGGGGCATCACGCAAACCGCTCCAAATCTCAGAGGACGCCGTACGACGCTCTGAAGGCTGTGGAGGCAGCAACAGGTAGGCAAGCAACTTATTGGGAGACCATTCAGAGTTTGTGGTCTGTGTAAAAACTTCAAACCAATGTTGTGTCTACGTGCATGTTTGCAGAAAAACTCAGCTTTTCCAAAGAAGGCTGTAAGAAACATGAGCTGTATGTCAGCTTCAGAGATCTGGGATGGCAGGTACAACGTAAAACAATTCAATCCATTCAACCTCGAAACTCCACCATGACCCCGTGTTGACCCCTTGGTTTAATCCGAGCAGGACTGGATCATCGCACCAGAAGGCTATGCGGCGTATTACTGCGATGGCGAGTGCGCCTTCCCACTCAACTCCTACATGAACGCCACCAATCATGCCATCGTGCAAACCCTGGTACAGCCCAAATACTTGCGTAGATCATAACGGATACTCTGTTTTGGTCTTTGCACATCTGATTTACCTTCATTCTTCCCTCAACCACAGGTACACTTCATCAACCCAGAGACGGTGCCCAAGCCGTGCTGCGCCCCCACTCAGCTTCACGGCATCTCTGTGCTCTACTTTGACGACAGCTCCAACGTCATCCTAAAGAAGTATCGTAACATGGTGGTGAGGGCCTGTGGCTGCCACTGAAGTTTCATCTGAAATCGTGGAACAGGCGGGGACTGAAGCAGCTGTATCCAAATGGTCGCTGTCCTGGGCCTTGTAATGGTGCTTGAGTGGTGTTTGGTCCATCTTGGTCCGTCTTTTCAGGACCTTCACAGGCTCGAACTGGCCCATCTGACATTTAGATGCTGTTCTCTGCTCCATGAATCAGATAACACACACACACACACACCGTTTTACAGATGTACTGAGCTGGTGAACTGGAGGCTCTGCTGATTGATGACTGGACATGGTGGAGTAGATATTTATTTTCATTTGTCATTTGCATTTTGTGGGGAGAATAAAGATAATGAAAACAAGGCAGGTATTTGTTTTTTAATCTCTTTTTGCTATGTTGATGTACAGTGGCAGGAAAACACATTTTTTTGCCACCCTTCAGGAGGTACTTTTTCGATAACAAACAAACTTGGAACCCACCTAGACAGAATTTGGAAAAGGCCTCAAAAGAAATTCGTTTGCTCAAGTGATTATGTTCTACTCAGCATCAGAACCCAATTAGAGCAAGTGACAGACTGAATTCATAGCTGGCTCATTTCTATTTTACAAGTTAAAGGCATAAGGCCCATTAGACTCTTGGCAGCTATTTCCATGGCAACTACAGTATATCCCACATCTCCTCCTCAGCCCAGATGGTGGGCTGCTAGGATATGAGGTGATTATGTTCAATTTCAAAGAACGACTGGACAGACCATCGATTACTTCTAACATTTATGTACCTGCTGTACGGTTCAAATTTGAATTTGATTAATAACTTTGCTCAAGTGTGTCTGTTTTAGCAAAAACTGCCATGATATTGAAATATTTGCACTTAGCACATCTTGAAATCAAAGGTTTGATTGACTGTCACTCTGAACCAAGGTAGAGAGGTAGACTGAAATCTGTTGATTGTCAGGTTTGAGGTTTGAGTGGGAACACTCAAGGGGTTCGGACCTGAAGTGCCACAAGACCTATCCAGTATGAAGGTCTGGCAGAAGAACCACAGAAGGTTGGAACTGAAGCACGTCAGCTGAACGAGGCAGGGCTGCTTCCAAGCTGCTTGTGTAATCCACGGAGGAGATCACTCACTTGCTCCCTCTCACACTCTCTCTCCCGCAGCAGAGATTTACACCTTGAATTTCCACAGTCTCTTGCGTGTCGTCACACTTGCCATGTGTTTGACACAGGTCTGCCTTGTTTTGGCCTCGTGATACTGCGTGTGGTCTTTGCCCTCTGAGAGATAAAGACGGATTAGGTGAGGCAGAAGAGGAAGAAGAAGAGTTCAGGAGGTAGAAAGACAAATACAGGCCAGGAATTGTAGAGCCTGATGAAAAGAGAAAGGCAAGCCCCAAAATCCTTTGCTCTCCTTCCTGTGGTGTCTATGGACAGTTGGTGCCCGGCCCTCTCAGTTCGGGGGCTGAACTGTGCCTCTTTCGACTCGTCTCTGTCTCCTTTTTCGGCCCCGCTGATGGTCCATCTGACATCTTAGCAGAGTCCACGCTGCAGGCTGCTTTGAAATGAATTGGCCTTACAGGCTCTAACCTCTGGTTGGATTTGGAGTGTGATGGGAGGGTCCAGGGCGCCGTCACAGGGGTCAGGGCCAGGCAGACGTCGCCCACGCTGAGCTGACGGCAGCACAGTCCACACAGAGTGGCCGTCCTCTGGGGGCAGCAGGATGACCAGCCGCGTCCACGCACAAAGAACGGGTACTCGATGTAGACGTCCACCAATTCCTGCACAGGACAGCAAACGGGGTCAGACACAAACGAGTGCAGTGTGTATCAGTGGTTGAACACTATGGTATCTAGTCGTGCTGTTCCAAGCACCAAAACAAGATGACATATTTAATTTAGTCACTAAGATGCGTCTCACATTTTGAAACTTTGAATACTCCAGACTTGCGAGGACATGAGTAGAACACCAGCGGAAACAATACATCTCTTTCGTTTGAAGTACCATTGGCTTCAGTAAAGAGCATGGTGCATCATTAAGGAAAGTTTAACGTCATTGCACAAGGAGGCTAGAACCAAACCTGGAACCCTACCATACTTTTGTTAACTTTGTTACCTTAGCATCTTCTTCAGCATTTTAAGAGGAGTTGTAGAAGCCTCACTGGACATGACAAAGTCTTATGATAATGTCTCAAGAAAAATGGCATTGGATCACCAGGAGAAGTATGAAGGTTCTGTGTGTCTCAAAGATAATTCATTGACTTTAACCAAGAGGTGCCTGGATCACTCAGATGATCTTTGGGACCTATATGCAGCCTGAGAGTCTGAGTCACAGTGCAGACTCTCCACAGGTCCAACGTCTTCGCTATATTCCCATTTGAATTGGGGTAGAAATTCATGTGGTTGAATTCATGTGGTTGCAAAAGGGTTTCTTTTAAGAACATCTAAGTCATTCTTGTAAAGGGGTCAACAGAAACAAATTTCGTGTGCAAGGTCAAATCCCAAATCTGTGCCAGAGTGTGGTGTTCTCTATTTTATGTTTGACCTGAAAGCAGAACATCGCAGACACTAAAAGATGAGTCACGGCTCCACTTCCTGTTTGTGGTTTGTACCTGGGTCTGCTGGTCGTGAAGCAAGATGAGGAGGCGGGATGTTGATCCAGAGGAGGTAGGAGGTGAGATGCTCTGCACAGTGCAGCAGCTCAGCTGCAGGTCCGGGCGGGCCAGCGAGCCCAGCAGAAAGTCATTGGTCTGCAGGTCCTCTACTCTCCTCAGCCGGCCGTCCCGAAGCTCAATCAGCGAGCCAGCAGCGAAGTGAGGGAGTAGCCAGGGGAAGTGATTCGGCGAGGAGGAGGAGGAGGAGGAGGTAGATGGGTGCGAGTCTGTGAGGGGCTTCCTGCTCTGGGGTGTATGCATGTCATGTTTTCCTGTCAGGTTCGATGTGTAGGGGGGCGTGTCCATTTTGTTTTTAGGGAGAAAGTCCACATTCCTTTCACCTCTTTCGTACCGGCCACCATTTCTTCCGCTATGCCGGCATTCTGCACCCGCGCCCTCCTCGATTGATCCCCTGATGTTCTCCCCTCTGTGGGCACCCTCAGATAGTGCGGTCACGGCTCTGAACCTGGCACCCCGGCCTGGGTGGAGTCCAGGCGTGGCCACAGGGAGGTGGTGGTAAAAGCGGGGAAAGTCCCACCCAGGGTGCAGTGGGCTGAATTCCCTCCACTCCGCCCAGCCATGGTGCTCCCGGAACGCCGACAGCACAGGACGTCTGTGACTGCTGGCACCGTGCGTGGCGGTCCACGGTTGGTAGAGGGCAGGGGCGCGTTTGGGCACGGGCCGGCACAGACCCACGTACCTGGCCCTGAGGGACCCGTGGCTCTTGTATGGGTACGGAGTCTTGAACGTTGGAGTGTCGTGCGGTGAGCTCCGCCTCTTCTTCAGTGGGAGGTTGTCCCGGTCTGGAACGAGCGGATCGTCTGGATTGCTGCTCATGGCCTCGGTCCCTCACTGCGGCACGATGTCGCTGCCTGCAGATGCTGAGGTGCTGTTGCGGTCACGTGATACACAAGGGGGAAAATTCTTGGTGAGCATGGTGGTGAGCGAGGTGCAAGGTCACCTTGAACTGACATGTTTGGTGTGAGAAACGTTTTAAGAGTGATTGTTTTTCTGCCTGAGTCTGTCGCTCTTCTGCTTACAGAAGTTTATGATTGGTAGTCGGAACTGAATCTGGTTGTCAAGATGCAACTGTCACATCACTGTGGCAACAATCATGTGTGAGGACAATAGGGCAAAGTCAGAGCTTGCCACTTATGTTGGAGGTACAAATTTCATAGATTTCAAGGTATCAGATTTATATCTCACACAAACAAAAATATAATGTACAAACAACGATATTACTGGTACTTCTGATAATGTTTGTGATGATGATACTTGGTATGTAAATATCAACGTGACTTCCGTTGTAACAATATAGGAAAACATGTTGACAGTACATGATGACAGTATATGATGTTTTGTCAGACTGTTTTCTTTCTTTTGTGGAATTGATCAATACGACATAACTTCATTTGAGTACAACAATACTAATATGAACCCATGAATACCCCCCCCACACACACACACAACAGTTGAGCCTTGAACAGCTGATCAATGCAAAGCTGATGTGAATGTCTGCTGTTATGTCAGCATCACACCACAGAGCCTCACCAGTGAATTGACTTCTGTCACACCCCTGATAGGCATGTCTTTGTGTGTGTGCGTGTGTGTGTGTGTGTGTGTGATTACTGTCAGAAGCCTCACATGAGATTTGAATTGGTAACTTTAAATGGGAATTGTGACTGTGGGTGCGTGTGTGTGATAAAATGACACTCCATCAGGCTTCAGCTGCAATCATTTCAAACCTCATGATGTCGTCACCATCACTTATCTATGGAAATCACATTTACAACACAACACTGATGTATGTGTGTGTGTGTCTCTGTGTGTGTGTGTGTTGGTGCCGTCTGGATGATAATGCAACTCTTTGCCTATCAGGGGTGATGAGGTGATGATGGTCAGGTGAATATGTCCATAACAAGTCATCAAGACGACGAGAACACACAAGCAGGTCACACATGTGAACTCATGAGCAGGTTCTCCCAATGTACACACACACACACACAAACACACAGGTGTTTGAGTCAAATTGTGCAGGAGATCCAAACATCTCCCTCATCTGCGAACACATTCACCAGCTGATCAGATGCGATCTGGCTGCTAGCGTCCTCCATCAACCTCGTCTGTCTCCAGCCGTCCTCAACCACACCCACACACACTTGGGCAACACACACTCCACACTCACCTGTCTGGCGTCCCTTGTTGTCCTCTGTGGCTGCAGGTTAGACAGGGAACGTGAGCAAGCATGAATAGGAGCATTCAAAGGCTCTGCTCCTCCAGTCTCTCCTCCTCCTACTCTTTCCCTCTCTCTCTCTGTCTCTCTCTCTCTCTCTCTCTCTCCCTCTCTCTTTCTCACTCTCTCCCCTCCTACTGCTTTTTACATTTTACACTCCCACTCTCTCCTCAGCCAGTCCTGTTAACCTTCTCTGACGAATTACATCTCTTTCTCCCTCTCCCTCTCTCTCTCTCTCCCTTTTCTCCCTCCCTCCTCCTTCCTGTCTTTGTCTCCCTCGCTTTCTTCCTCTCTCTCCCTCTCTATTCATCTCGCCTCCTCTGTCTCTCCTCTAAACTCATTCACCCCATCTCCGCTTGTAGTTGAGCACCACTCTTTGCCTCTCCTCTATTTGTAATCACCCTCTCCATATCCCTCTCCCTCCCTCTCCCACCTCTCTTTCCTCTCTTTCCCTCTCTCTCTCTCTCTCTCTCTCTCTCTCTCTCTCTCTCACTGTCGCTCTTGCTCGTTTTGCGTATAATTAGAAATGAGACTGCTGTGCAACTCCTCAGCTGATGGTAGGCGTATGACTGCCTGATGGCTCTGGCGTGCTGCCCGGCGGCGTGAGGGCGGGAAATCGCTACACACACGCACGCACACACAGAGAAACACACACACACACACACACACACATGCGGCTGCAGGCACACGCACACAGACTCAGGCAAACGCACACAGGCAGATACAGTATGTATGCTCGCACACTGAGAAAGGAGAAATAATGCTGGAATCTGGCGGCTGCATCTGCAATCTGTGGTGATCCAACTCACAGATCTTCTCTTCCTTCAATGTTTCAAGACGTGTCATCTACTGGAATGCCTAACAAAGTCGCCTTGTCTCAAACTGGGGTCAAAGGTCGGTGTTAATCATAGCAGCTGGGCTGAAAGATGCGATTTTAACAACAAAAAATAGACGGTTACCGATGTCCTCTTGCTTGTTTTTTTCTCACCCCCTCCTCCTCTCTCTCTGTTTCTATGTGTGCCATTTCAGAAGACACACAGCTCGAAGCCTCTCGATCTCGGGCGAGACGTTTCGCCATCGACGTGGTGGCCCAGTTGGCAACCACCGATTTAGCAGCAGGTGAACCCCTGGTAGGAGGGAGAGAGGGAGGGAGAGAGATGGATTGAGAGAGTGGGAGAGAGAAACAGAGAGAGAAGGAGCCCACGCATGGCTCAGAATGAGGTGAAGAGGACTTCTCACTTTGAGTCAAGGCAGGCTTCCTCCGCCCACTCACACTCTCGCCCTCCCATACACAACACAGACACACACACACACACACACAACAGAAGTTGACATGAATGTCTCGATTTCAGGTGTTTCACTTCCCTATGTAGCTGGTTGTGTTTGGACCCTATGAGGCAAAACACCCTAAAAGCACTCATGGCCACACTTACACACACACGCCCACACACACCCACACAGACATGCTGACTTGCACTGTTTGCCACCACTGGCGTGAGCTCACTGCCACAATCATCAACTGAAATTCGCCGAGTGTGTTTTCATGGACTGGAGTCGCCTGAACTCCCCCAATGCCTCGCAGAGCCACATCAGTCTCTGAGAGAGCGAGACAGTTTCGATTCTGCAGCCTGAGACAGACGCCAAAGGTGCTGTTTCCTGTTCACTCGGCTCTGACACATCAGCTTGTAAGAGTGTGTTCATGCGTGCTTTGATGGCAGCGTGTTCATGTGGGTGTGTGTACAACGGTGTTCATAAGAGCGTTTTTCTCTCCGCGGCTCCATGTTGACATCCTGCTACACCTCACGACAAAGTCGATCATTTCACAGAGGATATGGATTTGGACCCTGTCTCTCTCTCCCTCTCTCTCCATCACACACACATAAAGACAAACACACACACGCACGCATGCACGCACACACACACACACAGCCTCGATGCAAATGCACACACACGTTATCTAATGTGTGTGCCCTGGGTAAGGCGATGATGTCATGTGCTGTATGTCCACATGTAAATTTCTCTGCATCATACTGTCCCACAATCTCGATAAACAAGAGTTGGGACGGGTTGGTGTACTAGTGCACATGACCCACAAGGTGGCGCCCATGCATTGTTGTGCTGCTTCTTCTCAAAGACCATTTGACTGAAAAGAAAAGATAGAAAAGTTTCTCTGTTGGTTTAATCTCTAGTCCTGTTTAGCCTGATCACACCAAGTGGAAACCTCTCCATCATCAGCCATGCCACTTCAAGCTCAGCGTCCTGTCTCTGAGTCAGAGACACTGTCTCCAAACCAAACATTGTGGCAGGTCTCACTGTCATCTTGTAAGCTTTCCCTCTCAGTTTAGTTGGCATTGTTCCATCACAAAGCACACCTGACACCCTCCTACACCTATGCCACCCTGCTTAAATTCTATTGTTCGCCTCTCTCATCTATCACTTAGGATGATTGACATAAGATATTTGAAGTCTCCGTTTCTCGCTATCTCTACCTTGTGTAACTCCACCTGTCCACCTGGCTCACTCTCATTCATACACATGTACTCTAACTTGCTCCTGCTGACTCACATTCCTCTGATCTCTAGTGCAAAACTCTTCACCTGTCTTCTCTCCTCACCACGTAACCTCACAAAAAAAGTTTGTAAATTTCTTTTTTTTTCACACCACATAAGACTGGTGGGTGAAAAAATAGAAAATGTCAAAACACGTCTTTTGTTTTATTTTTCATAGTATGTAATACGTATGTAAGACAGTATTTGTCATGTTCATATTTATCTCTGCCGTGTACATTTACAACTGAACCTAGGTAGGAGTAGAAATAGCAGTAGTAGAATATTAATGCCGGTAGTGGTACTTCCACTACTACAACTAGAACCCAAACCAAACCAATTCTATTCTATTATTTATACAACAGTGGAAGCAATCCGTTGAATTTAAACATTTAAACATTTGACCATCCAACATTTTTTCAATGCTTTTGTATCATAAGTGGTTATTCAAAGAAAAAAAAACATTAGGAACCTTGTCTGGCCCCAAGTGGATGAGACCACTTAAATCATAGTGCTTTAAGGAACTGTGTGTGTGTGTGTGGCTGTGAGCTGTTATGTGTGACACAGACAAAAATAACAAAGCCAATGGTCCATCTGTCTGTCTGACCCTCCTTGGAATTTTCCAAGAGATTATATCCGATCTCCTCCATGTCCCCCTAGATAACACCCCCTTCCAGCTGGACTGCCCCCCCCCATCAGTGGTAACTTGGTACATTCCAGGAAAAAAAACTCAACTTGTTCTCGCCTCATCTGAGAGGCTCAGTGCCCAGAGTGCACCGAGGGAGGACGGACTCACTGAGCAGCAGTAGGAGGAGAGTGAGGGAGGGTGGAGGGACGGCGTGAGAGTGAGAGAGACGAGACAGACAGACAGAGAGAGAGTTACTGAGGACAAGGAGCTGTGTCCTCAGCATCCCTGTCACCGTGGTCGGGGCTGGAAAAGCCTGGAGATGATCTGAGGTGGACCCCTGGGGACCCTGAGGCGAGGGCTGACTGATCATTGCTCTCTCACACTCAAACACACATACAAACACACACACACTTCTCCTCGATCGCCTCTGCCTCTCCAGCAACATGAGCTCTTCATCAACCAGCCGGCACAGCCAGCGGCCCAGTGAGTAACTCAGCAATTTGTCTGTTCACCTCCGGAGATCATTCTTGACTATATTTGGGCAGGACGGTGTGAGCTTTTGTGGAATTGGGTCAAATTTGTGGCTCCAATTCAACTTATCCTTAACTTAAAACTTAAGAGACAGCAGAGTTCGATGATTTCCCCATGGCTTGGTTCACTGTATTGTTTGTGTGCGAGTACCTGGTATTGAGTCCTCATCTCCATCTCCATCTGTGTGTGTGTGTGTGTGTTCTGTCAACTCACTCAGTGTGTAAATAAGCAGCTGTTGTTGTTGCTGTTGTTGTTGACATTGTTGTGTGATTGGAGGAAGTGCTGCGGCAGCCTATATCAGACAGACAGGAATGTTGAGTCATCTCCATGAGTAATGTCCACCAAATCCCATACCAAGTGAATGGCTCCCTCTCTCTCTCTCTCTCTCTCACACACACACACACGCGCGCGCACATACTTGGACTGCGGCCACCTCCATGCTCAACACAGCACAAAGGTCTCTCACAGCTAATGGGATTGGTCCTGGAGATCTCATCGCCGTATTTCCAACGTCTTCCGTTTTAACAGTCTTTTTCTCTCTCTGCTCGTCTCTTTCCCTCCCTCTGTCCCCACTCCTTCTCTATCCCCTCCCTTTTTCTCTTCCCCTCTTCCCCTTTCCTGTTCCCTGTCTCCCTGCCCTCCCTCCCCCTTGAGTGTGACCCACTTTGGACAGAGGACCACTCCAAGGTTCCTTATCTATGACCAGTCTCTCTCAGTCTTAACTGGTAGAAACTGCTGCTGTTCTAACTTTTCTTTACGTGTATTGAGCTATGTCACATTCAAGGGGGAAAGTTAGAGTTTTAACATAATTTGTCAAGTTTGTGCAGCGCAAAATCACAACAGAGATTATCTCAAGGCGCTTTTCAAGATGGAGTAGGTAGTGCTCCTCAGCATGTAAACAGTCAAGGTCTATGGGATGGACACACAGAGACGCAACATGTCCCCCATTAGCAACAGTGGCGGTGAAAAACTTCCATTTAAGGGAAGAAACCTGGAGCAGGCCAGGCTGCAGGCCAACTGCCTGGACGGGTTGGGTTGAAAGAGAGAGAGAAGGAGAGAGAGACAGAGAGAGAGAGACAGAAAGAGACAGAGACAGAGACAGGTGTAGGGATGCACAGCAGTAGAAGATGAATCCTTTTCATTTCAAAATCCTGAAATCCCGTCAACTATAAGAATTTAGAATCACTCAGAGTATTGACACACAGCGCAATTTACAAATGCACTACCAACACATTCATAGATGTACACAAAAACAACACAATTTTGTCTATTTTGTCCAGTGTATTACTCCATGTGAGACAATATTGTTGTATAGTATCGGTATACTATATCCTTATACTGTGATATATACGTATGAAGACTATGGGGTAGAAATCCTTTAGCCGTAAGATCTTATTAGCATATCTTTGATAGATTTGGAATCTGGTTTGGTGTCCTCCTGATGATGATGATCATCATCATCATCATCGATCTAAACAGGGAGTCTGTGTGTTGTTTACATCCCTCCCCTACACCACTCAGGACAAGAGCATCTGAGTCTGGCCTGACTCGAAGCACGAGTGTGCTTGTTTGCGTGAGTTTAAGTGTGTGTGTGTGCATGCATGCATGTATGTGTGTGACAACACACTGACCTACAAAATGCTCTGACGTCACAATCTGCACACACAGAGCACAGTGTTGTGTTCAGGGGTCAGACAGCGGCAGACATGGACACAGACGAGTCCGACAGACAGACAGACAGACAGACAGGACACCAGGGACACAAAGGCAACAGACAGAATCTTTGCATGAATAATTTAGGCTCCTCCTCTCACTGCTGTGGAGTAAATGTCAGCCTGGTTGCTCCGCTGCCAAAACAAACAAGCGCAGGGCAGAGGAATCGAGAGACGGAGTCAAGGTAGCGTGAGATAAGGTGAGACAGAAGAGCTCAGGGTGCCTCCCGTTCTAGATTCTTCATGCTCCACCCTGCGCCCACACCTCTACTGTGTGTTCATCAGGGTATCAGATTTCCCTCAGAGGTCAGAGGACACATGTCAGAGGTCAACGCTTAGCAGCATCTACTCTCACCATGTCAGGCTGAAATAATAAAAACAGCCACTGCCATCATCAGGTTTGTGAGTCTTGCGTGAGTGTGCGTGTGCCCTTTGCGCTACAGGTGGGACACGCGTCAGTGGCGGTGGTCTTGACAGTGGCAACAGGAAATTGGGGGTTACCTCGCATGTTGAGGCAGGCTTGTTTGAGTGTGGAAGCTATTTACCACATGCTGCCCAAGGACCAACGAAAGGAAGCGTCCCAGAGGGGTTTCTTGTTTAACTGCTGCGAGTAATAGCAGCTGCTCCATCAAAGCGAGGAGGGTTGACGAGGCCTCTTGTGCCCCCTGCTGACAGGTCCACAGGAAGTGTTTTGTTTTCCTTTGAGAAGGATAAACCTACTACTCGAAGACATGGGAACCTGCAGAGACGCCGCAAACAAAACAAAACAAACCAAAACAAAGAGCTTCCGAGCTTCACCGCCATCGGACAAATGATGGATTGTGTCTGCAAAGTCATGCAGGAGAGGACACACGGAGTGTCGTTCACTCTGTGAGGATGATGTCCAGGGCCCACACCTCAGGTGCATCCTGGGACATCGGTAAAAAGTCTGACCATAAAGATTCTTTATTAAAGGAGGTAAAGGGGGATTAGGTGAAGTTAGCGAGGGGAGAGAAGCAGGACAGAGAGAAGTAATGAGGGGAGGGAGGAAATGTGAAAGTGTGGGTAAGACTAAGCAAGGAGGTGATGAGGGAGAGGAGGTTCAGGGTTCAAGGTTCAATGTTCAAAGATATTATTTGCCATGTCTACATGGAGCAGCAGTTCAGATACATTATAAAGACTCTCAGAGATTGAACGGTGTGGAAAGAAAGGAAAGCAGGTCGGGGGAAAGACAGACAGGTCAGAGAATGTGAAAAAAACAAAAAACAAAAAAACCCAGGAGGACAGCAAGTGACCTCATCATTTGTGGACAGAGCCCTCGCTTGTTTTACTGACCTACTTTTCCCGGAAGGCGACACTCATCAGAGGGCGGGGGGATCAGAGTTGGAGCGGAGGTGATTGGACGGTGGACAGAGAATAGAGGAGCGGAAATCAGTGCCAGGACCCTCATGTGTCAGCTGCTGACCTCTGGCTCTCTGCTGCCCCTGTCGGCCTGTAGGGGGACACAATTAATGAGACAATCGATCAGAGAAGAAGAAGCTCTCCTACATGTGGATTAGGAACCAGAACAAAATAAGTCCAACGTCAAATCTAACAAATAAAATGACCAGAACACTATAAACAAACATTTTGTGAACACATAGAGCAATGAAAAATATGATGGGGACAACTTTATATTGGGACAAATTTGATTAGCTTTACATGCAAAAATGGGTTACTGCTGACCAATTACTGAGGGACTTCCCTTTCCCCTGTCCTTCCCTCCTCTCCTCTCCTCTCCTCCCCTCCTCGCTCTTCTTCTCCTGTCCATCCCCACTTGCTGTATTTATAGCTCGCCTGTAAGTGGCCATCTCTCTTCACAGGCCAGTTAAGTTGATATCTTTCCCAAATTAGACCGGGCTTTAGAGCCTGATTCAATTAGCCGTCTCTGTTGGTTGCAGGCTCTAATAGCTCCTTTGCGAACAGGCTCAGCCGTAATGATCTCCCAGTAAAGATCAGAGGCGGACAGCAGATCCACTGCTTTGCCAGCAAAGACCACAGCGACACACTTTGGAATATTGAAGATTTTACATGCTTTTTTCCCCCCCAAATAGCGGTGATATTCCCTATCGTGAATTTTCTCTGGTGTTGTAATTCAATTTGGTCAGTGGGTCATATGAGCCACAGTCTCTCCCCCGATTATCCCTCTGACATCTTGCTGCGCTCCGTGTCCACCTGACAGATCACTGGTGCACTCAGCGTTATTGTGTGGCTGCTGATGAGGTGGAAAACAGCATTGTGCACTGCCCTAAATAAGATTAAACAAGATGGCTGTGCTGATTTTGGAAATGCACGGAGAGCAGGGTTGTTGTTAGCTGGCATGGGGAGGGATAGAATGGGAGAGAGAGATAAAGAGAGAGAAAGAGAGTGTGTGTGTGAGTGTGTGGGAGAGAGAGAGAGAGAGAAGAGAGAGGAAGCAATAGGGCCATTAGTGATTGTCGGCCTGTAGTGATGGATGAGCCACATGATTAATGGGGTCAAATAGATGTAGTTGGCCATTCTTAACTCTTGGATGCACTTGTTGGGTCAAAAAATGAGTCAAGGGGCTGTTATTACTCATCTTCATACAGAAAAATTGTAATATGTTCACATTTCGGGTATTTTTTCTTCACTTAATATGTTTTTGACATGAGGCAATACTTTTCTTTATTTATGTATTCATTCATTTTGAAAAAAATCTCAATATTTTGAGAATTGTAATTGGGGTCAAAAATGACAAAAAGCATGGAAGAGTGTAGGTATTGTTATGTTGTGCATCCAAGGGTTAATTAAGGGACGTGAAATAAAATACAATATGATAAAATAAAAAATGGATTTAATGAAATTAATTTAAGTGAGTTGTGACAGTTGAGTAATTAAGAGAGACATGTGAAGTGAAAAGAATATACAATAAACAAAATGAAATAAAATGAAATACTAAAATGCAACTGTTATAAACAGTACTATTATTTAAACAACAATACATGCAGTGGCGTTGCGAGGGTCTCGAGGGTCTTAAGAAATCCCTCGTTGCCAAGGCTCCTAGCAACTGCCTGCCTTGCCTGTCCACATGCCTCACACCTGCATACATGAAACTCCATCAACACCATCAGTGGCTCAGTGTTGTCCCCTGTTGGATAATCTGGCTTTGACACTCTCCACCTTTCAGAAACGGAATATTCAGACCCTGAAACCTCCGTTGTGGATAAGTGATTTACCTGTGATTTTTTGCCATTTGAATCAATCGATCCTTTTCCCCGCCTGCCTTCGACCAGTGTCTGTGCTAAATCTCACCTGTGGTTGACCTTTGACCCTCTGCCTTCTGTTAAGGTGACGCCGAGCTCGGACAGAACTTCCCAGATGTGGATGTAGCACAACAGCTGAAGCTGAAGGAGAGACAGCGTTTCTTCGAAGAGGTCTTCCAACATGACGTGGACTCTTTCCTGTCCTCCGCGCACCTGTGCATACGAGACTACAGGAGACGTGAGGGCCAGCCCACGCACACGCACAGGCGCACACACACACACACACACACACACGTGAAGCCATGCGATGGTTCCAGGGAAGAACCAAAGAATGCCTGACATTTACTAGGTATTTCCGTATCTGTCAGAGTGAGTCAGTATTGCTAGTGTCATTGTCAAATTATGTCTTATTGCAGTGTTTCCCAACCTTTGTTGTGGGGAACACCGGCGTTCCGTAGTCTAGTGCGATCGTTTCTTTCCAACATATACAAGAAAACAGTTGAAGACCCATGATCACTTTGTTTCGCAGCTCCGCTTGGTAGCATCTCGTCCATGGAAGTCAACGTGGACATGCTGGACCAGATGGAGCTGATCGACATCTCCGAGCAGGACGCCCTGGACGTCTTCTTCAGCTCAGGAGGAGAGGACGGGGTGCTGGTATCTCCATTGCCAGGTGAGATGAAGGAGCCTGGCAACGGTGAGGACGCTGGTTTGTATCTCCTCATGCACTGATATTTATGTCCTCTACAGTTCAGGGAAGCAGCAACCAGAAGGTGTTCCGCAGTGGACTCTTTCGCCATGTCCTTGAGGGACCAGAATCAAAGTCCCGCATGTCCTCCACTTCCTCAGACTCATCCTCCGATAGCCAGACAGTCAACACACACCGGTTCACCACCCAAGACAACCAGTCAGGTGATGAAGAAATAGATGGGGGTGACCCTCCAAAGAGACAGGAGACGGAGAGGTTGAGTGGTCAAACGCCTTCAACTGTGTCTGCTTAGGACACGTCTGTCCCAGCAATTCACTCGATGATCAAGTTTCACCACAGCAGGAGGGATCAGGGGAAGAACAAGAGGAAGGTGGACAATTCTTAGTGGTGGGTGGGGAGGTCTCTTCGCTTTCAGCCACCTGACACCATTCATCTGAATTTCTAACCCTTTCCGTTGGTTGTCTACGAGGACAGATTTATATTCTAACTTGAAATCAAATACAAGACATTTCAAAAGCCTCTCATCTGTTCTTTGGTTTGTTTATGTGTGTGCATGTGTGTGTGGCAGAAAACTGTCATTACTCTGTCTTAGACTCCCTGTGGGAGGACGGTTGAGACGGTGTGGTTGACAAAAACCAGTGGAACAACGTCGTAAAAGACCACAGCAAGAGCACAGAACACAAGGACGCGTGGTACATGGTCATGACCAGTGAAGTCCAATCACCTGGACCAATGAAATGTCCTCGCTGTTCCAAGATCCTTGATCCTTGGAAGCTCGAGGCCAATACAGGAAATATAGCCCCAACAAAAAGCATTAAATCAGAGCATTTAAACCACTTTGTCATTAAACCAATACAACAAAGCAGCTCAGGTGAATTCTCCAAGAACAAATAATGACCTGCAGGCAGATCTACACACTCCACCCCCACATACACAAACAGTTGTCTCAGGCTCCACAGGTCATGGTTATGCTATTCAAGTATGCAAATGCGAGTGTGTAGGTGTGTACAAGGCGTTCAGAAAATTCTGTGCTGTCTGCTCTCTCACACAATGCTGCAGCCGGAGCCACACGGGCATCATGTCCTGGTACTTCATACTTCTGGTACGTTGGAACCTTTCAATCATGAAAAACTTTGTATCTATTACACTGGTCAACACCTAATTTATTATTAATTATTGATTAATTAATTCATAAAGTATAATTTTGATATGCTGAATCTGAAAATGACGTTGGTTTTGCTCAATCAGGTCAACTTTCTGATCTAAGCCACATATTTGTTCTTCGACATTGAAATTCTCACATTTTGCTGTTGTCTTGTTTGCGGCTCCTCTTTGTCTGCCATTCTTCTGCTGTATTTTCTCTCTTGGTGTGCTGATGAACCTGAGCGGCAACTTGACTGTTGGTTTGCGCGTCTAAGTCTCATAACGTGACGGCGTCTCATCACAACATCTTAACACAAGATGGGGGGCGAGGGGGGTGGATCAAAGTGTGTCTGCTTTGCGGACACAAGTTGCACCTCCAGAACTTTGGGGGCCACTGAAAGCCTTGTTGTGGGGCACAATTCAATTCAATTCAATTTTATTTGTATGGTGCCAAGTCATAACAGAAGTTATCTCAAGGCACTTTCCAGGATGGAGCAGGTAGAGATTGGGTTACGATTATGAGGATGGAGGGTAATTATTTGATTTAGCTAAGAGTTAAGTAACTTTGGTCTTTGATTCCTTAAAAAAAGTCCAAGGACCTTATTCTCTTAATCAGGGTTTTTTTTTTTCTCTCACCAATGTGGTTATCAAATGTAGAGGATTTTCAACGATTCCCCCTTTCTCTGTGGGCTAAACAATACTCACTCACTCTGACAGATTAGGAAACACCTGTATAACGACAGGTATTCCTCAGTTGTTCCCTAGACCCATTGCATGCCTGTGCACGTGCGTGTGCGTGTGTGTGTGTGTGTGTGCGTGCTTGCATGCATGTGTGTGTGTATGTTTGCTTTTATGGTTCCTGGTTCCTGGTCCACTTCCATTGAACCTGACACCAAGAACAGGTTTTTTTGTTGCGACTTCCCCAGGTATGCACACTGTCTGGTGTGTCCAGCTTGGGGAGGCGGAGTCGTCCCAGAAGGTCCTGGGTCATTGACTCATTTAGCATTGAGGAGGCCTCCGAGGGCCCCTTCCCCTATGAGTTGGGCAAGGTGAGGAACACTTTCACTCTCCACGCCATCAAATGCACCACCTATGGCAACAGCCTTTGAACTGCCTGTTAGGGTTGATTTGCCTCCCCAATAAGAAAACTGAAACCGTTTCCTTGTTTTTGTGTTGCAGATTGACATTGCGCGGGACTACAGCATATATTTTGATCTGTTTGGGGAAGGAGTGGACCAGGAGCCTAAAGGAGTTCTCTCCCTTGACAAAGCGACAGGCACTGTTTACGTCCACAAGGCAGTAGACTATGAGGAGAGGACTAAGCTCAAGGTTATTTCTTTTTAAGGAATTTACTGATACTTGCTCTTGTTTTCGGGATGAATTGCACACAAGAGACACAAACACACTCAGAGGGTCATGGCTCACTGCACGATGATGGCTCTGAAACCAGGGGGCAGCTGTCTCAATTTCTGACACCTCCTGGAGACTCCTGTTAGTTGAGCACCTTGCTCAGGCTATGCTGACTGCTAAATCAAAATCTTCACAAACATCATCCCTTATATAGGATGACCCTAGGGAGAAAAAACAACAGTTTGAAAAGGATTAAGAAAGAGAGCCAAGGTCCTTCATCACCTATTCTCAACTCGTTTCACAATTGTTTTGTTCTTTCTTTTTTAAGTCTTCGTTTTTACATCATGGAGACACTCTGCAGTTCACCTGCCTCTGACCACTTTTCATTCCACAGTTGAGATTTGAGGCCAAGAACACAGATTTATCATTCGACACAAAACTGGGGATTGAGATTTCCATCTTGGATATCAACGATAACCCGCCACGTTTTCAGAAGGATCTGTATGAGGTCAGCATCCAGGAAGAGGAGGCACAAGGTGACAAACTGCCCGTGTGAATAACTTCTCCTTTCTTCAGCCTTCAGCTGCTGTCAAAGAATTTTTCGAGATTTCGACTTGGGCTTTTTTTTGTCAGTACTACGTAGAACAGATTCAACGAACAATGAGGTTGTATGTAGTCTTAGCCAAGTTGCATGTCCAAAATAACAGAAGAGCAGAAGTGTGAAATAGAACAAGGTGCTTGTAAACAAAGGTCCATGGGGTGGTGTATACCTGGTATACATTGGATTGGAATATTCGAACCAGTAAGGTTAGTGCACATAGGCCTGATATTGCACATGAAATGCATTCCACATACTGTATTTACAGTAGGATAGAACAAAATCTTATGACAGCACCCTCCGGCGTTTTTTTCGCACAAGAGATTTGGAAGTAAAATCTCGTTTAGGATGTGTTGAGCACAGTGATTGCTCTTTGATTGAAACTGTCCCTCATTCTGTTTGTTCTTGCTTTTATCCCTTTTGAGCGCCGTCCTGAGCACATGAGTTTAAAGTGGCTGTGACTGGGGTGGGAGGGGTTACGCACAATGGTGTGGGCTTTCCTCAGGCAGTGGGAGTTTGACATTGCTGTCATTGCTGCGTTCCCCCAGGCTCACACCTGTCGGCTGTGCTAGCATACGACAGAGACCAGAGAGACACACAAAACTCAACGTTCCACTATGAAATCAAGTCTGTGTCTCCAAAACCTGCCGATGCCGAATTCTTCATCAACGACCTCGGAGCTATTGCCTTCAAGGGGTGCTTGAATTACGAGGTGAGCGTCACATATCACAGGTGATGGTGTCACACGAAAGACACCGTAGCCCAAAAGAATGTCCGTGCCAGGCCCCAAGATGTTGTTTGCTTCAACATACAGTAGTTCTTCTGACTTCGACACATCACAGTTTTGCTGGCGAGAGTGCCCATTGTATTCTAAATCACTTGAAACTGCAGAGTCCTCTTTGGAAAAACAGGCTCATGGGCTAGCAGCCTTTCCATCAGGCTGTGTCGATGAGTACCTACTCCAGTGAAGAGTGGTGGTACTGAGGATACGTAGGCTTCCCTGGAGTGAGGGCATGTACCAAAGAGCTGCTTATTAAATATATTGTTTGTAAGATATCCAGGCATGTCTGCAGCATGTTCTACACACTTTATACACTGCACAGTATTCCTTATCCTCATCTAGTAAATACCTGCTCTTCATGTTCAGGAGGCGAGTCGCTACATCATCATAGTGGAAGCCAAGGACCATGGTGAGGTTGTCAGTCTCTCCAGCTCAACTACCGTTATCATCAACGTTCAGGATGGAAACAACCACCTGCCAACCATCACTGGACAAAGAGTGAGGACTGCATCTCTCACATACCGTTCGATGCAACAGCATAAATACATTGTAAACAATGACTGTAAAATTGGCATTTGTCTGTTTGTCCCCTTGGACAAGACTACGTTTATATTATTTCAAATTCGAGACAGGAGCATCACTTAAATATGCTCTAGAATTTTTTTCAGCCAACTTGTTTGTTGTTGTAATGGCAAATTCAATTTTGCCATCAATCAGTGAACCAACCAACCAACCAACCAGCTAGCCAGCCAACAAATCAAACAACCAATCAATCGATCATCAACCAACTTTGCAATTAAGTCCTGAAATAATTCAACATTACCACTTCATAGTTCCCAGGCCAGATCAGAGCTCTCCATGAAGACTGGGAAAAACATCCTACCAACTGAAACAGCTTAGATACTATACAAAGCTAAATTAACAGTGCCTCAGGCAGCAGTGTTGACAAGATAACAGGATAAGTGATCTGTGGGCGAATAATTATGTTTGCATTTGCAGATGTAGAAGTATGTGGTGGACCTGTGCTTGTTTGTGCGTGCTGCTTGAACACAACACAGTTGGACACAGTTGTTCCATCTGCTGCTTCACAGGGCAGTGGTCAAGTAAAGGAGGGGGAGATTGGGTCCAGTCCGGTTCAGATCCAGGTCATGGATAGAGACACTAAGTACAGCCCAGCATGGAGAGCCAAGTACTCCATCCACGGAGACCACGGATCACATTTCAATATCAAGACAGATCCCATCACCAATGATGGAATCCTAACAGTAGTGAGGGTTAGTGCTACTCCACTACAGCAATTCACACTCTTACCGTGTTGTGATGGCAACATGTTGAATTCACCATTTTTTCAGCCTTTGGACTATGAGGAGGGAGAGGAGATCGAGCTGTCCATCTCAGTAGACAATGAGTTGCCATTCTTCTCCTGTAAAGTGCAGGAGAGAACATTCTCTGGCCTTTGGAAGCTGTACAGTGGTCCAGGGTTTGACTCGGGACAGCTCAATGCGGTCAAAGTTGTCATTCAGGTGGAGGACAGCAACGACCCCCCTGTATTCGATGTTGGTAGCAAGGAGACCATGTTGGACGAAAATGTCCCACCAGGAACGTGGGTGGACAGGGTTACCGCCACTGATCATGACTCCATGCATGCCAGCTCGTTTGTGTACGTGACAACCTTCTCCTGTCCTTGAAAACGTCTCCTTTATCCTCTCCTGTCCTTGTAGTGATGAAGAGCGTTTTGTGTGATCCAACAGGTACTCAATAGGCAGCGACCCAACAGGCTGGCTCAAAGTAGATCCCCATACGGGTGACATCACGACAGTAAAGATTCCTGACCGGGAGGATCCTCGTGTGGTCAACGGTGTCTTCTCTATTGTGTTGCACGCAGTGGATGATGGTGAGGTGATCCATACTTTAAAGTATAACATAAATTGAGATTTGTACAAATTATGTTCCACCTACTTCATCCCTGGAGTTTAAGTAAGAGTTTGGTCTTTACCTGATCATTTTTGGAATGTGCCTTGACATAACCTCTGCCATGATTTGGCGTGATGCAGTTAAGATTTATTCGAATTGAATATTGTGAATCCGTATACCATTTGTTCTTTCCATTTTCAATTGCCAATCTTGTTTTGAATCAAAAACAAAAGATCTAAAATATGCCTGGTATTTCATTATTCATTTTTTGGCTTGGACCAAAAATATTCGATTTCAGATTGATTTATTTATTTTTGTGATTCCAAAACGGAAGAACCAAAAACGGACTGGCTTTTCCTTTTTTTGTTTTTGACTCCAAAACGAAAAAGTAAAGAACAAATCGTACACGGATTCCTTTACACAGATTATTTGACACACACTGAATACATAGATTGTATGTCAAGTATCTCTGTAGGTACTGGTACTCGACTGAGATACTTAAGGTCTACGTCGATTAAAATGGTATTCAACAACAATCAACAATACAGTGTATGCTTCATATTTTCCATAGCCATGGATCACTCACATGTCATTAAATTTCTGATGGCCATTTCCGCCCATGGACAGGTGTCCCTCCTATGACCGGCTCAGCCACAGTGCTGATCCACGTCATGGATAAAAACGACAACCTGCCTCAGCTGACCACAAGCCACATGGACGTTTGTGTGTCAAACAGCCCCACACTTGTTAACATCACAGCCTTTGACCTGGACGACAGCCCTTTTGGAGGACCATTCAAGTTTGAACTGTTAGGCGACGTTGAAGGAAAGTGGTCTCTGAAAACATCCTATGGTAGGAAGCTGAGGATCAATTCAATTTTTGAGGATGGTGGGCTACTTTGTTTGAACAACTATTTAAAATTGCACACTGTTTTCTGCAGGGTACACAGTGGGCCTGGTGAGGGGGCATGACGTGTATGCAGGGCAACACATGGTTGATGTGAAGATCTCAGATTTACAGGACCAATCTGCCATACACACCATATCTGTCACAGCATGTGACTGCTCCATCACAACAGACTGCAGAGCTGCACGGCAAATCACTAAGAAAGTTGATTTTGCTGCTATAGGCCTGATGTGCGCCTCCCTGCTTATAGTCCTATGTGAGAATCTCCTTCTTGAACTCCTAAGGCACCAAGTTCGGCGTCAATAATTCACACAGAAAATTTGCAACTAGAGATCAATAATCTTGTACAACTGGAGCAATTTGGACATTGCAATCACGATCTATGCTGGGAACAACTGTAGGAAACACTGTTAGTCCCCTTAATGTTGTAGAATCAGTGTTTCTGAATCGGATCTGCTGATAAACTGTAGAGTGGATTGTTGTGGGGCAGATTTCTTTCTAGAGGATTGCATTCTGAACCATTAACTCCATTGCCAGCAGTCAACAAAACCATTCTGACTTTGTCTCTCTGACCTACCAGTTATGTTGCTGATGGTGATTATCATCTCCTGCAAGAGGGAGTTCACCACTATCGTGGTAGACAAAGATTCAGAAGAAACACTGCTGGCATCAAACACAGAATGTCCGGGAAGAGACTGTGAGGTAAACAAACAGCTTGCTTACCTTTACGCTTTTCCCTTGGCACAAAACTCCCCTCCAGAAGACACAAATCACAGTCTCCTTTAAATCTGGTGAAGGTAGCTGATTGTGTCATCAAGTTCCCCTGTGAGGAAAGTGAGGGTCCCTCTCTCCAGCGAGGCCAACATGAAGTCACACAAGGGACATACAAAATAAAGGTGTGTACTTGTGCATCTCCTCCCTTCACACGTGTAAAGCAGCAGGTTACCAAATCTCCTTTGCCATGATGTCACATGCATTCATCTGCTTTAAAATGTGTTTGCATCAGGTATGGTGCAAGTGCACCTTTACCTTGAATATTAACGGGTGAAACAATGCACAAACCAACATTAATGCTCTTTGATTGGATTTCACAGGATAAGGAGTATTTTCATTACAGCCTCAACACAGACCACAGGACCAAACATTCTTACTGGTGGTATGATGAATACTGGAGGAAGGTAATATGTTAACAGGTTTGTCAGATGAAGTTAAGGATTACCTTGCTTCCAAAGTTTTAATTTGTTACTTTCTCTACCTTTCTGCCACAGAATGTAGGGGAAAACTTTTCCTACCAGAAAGATCAGGTGACGCTTTGTACCAGCTCATCTCCACTTCGACACAGACCAAGAATGTTCTTGACCAAGTCCTTGTTTTGTACAGGCTGTAGATAGCAGCTCATCTTCCCTCCACAAAGGCTGTGTGTTAGAGGAGGCACTCTTCTCCCTGCTTCAGAGGGTTGGTAGTGTGCATTTTGTTATATGCTGGGTTTTAGTTCCATCTGATTTTGCTCCCTGTTTGCAGAGACTGTCCTCCATTATGGCCAAAGAGGAGCATCTGGGTGATCATCAACCTCATCTTTACAATGATGAGGGCGACCTCGACCATCTCTCGGAACTGGACCCCATTGTAATGTCTGATCATCAGCTGGATCTTCGGGGGCTTAAGGATCTGGATGCCCGATTCAATGATCTAGCATCCATCTGCCTGCAGAATCATGAACTATTAAACGTCAACCGCCCAACAGCTAAGAGAGACTGAAACAAATATTTAATGTGAAAACAGTTGTGGATCCAAAGTCCTGATTTGTGGAGAAAAAAAGGCAGTCACTATTACACAGTTTTAATGAGAATATCAGAAAATTTGCAAATATATTAATAGTTTACAAATCATAATGGAAAAAGTTCACTCTTCAAAATATTCAATATTCAAATGATATTGACATAATGGAAAAATAAATCAGCATCTCTTTTGGCCTGTGAAGTCAAACAACCAAAACAAAATTCCCATGAAAATAAACTTACTGAGCACTTAATATTGTGAATAGCCCAATGACTAAAACACAAACTCTCCCACTTCATGAATACGTTAGGCCAAAACTGACAATTATTTGGGGATAAACAAAATTATCTGTACTGACCATACATCTGTACAAAAAATGTGCTTCGAGAGAAACATGGAGATCATTCTGAAGCAGAAAAAAACAAAACAAAGGTCATCACAACCTTCCGCTGCCAATTTTGGGGAGGGTTCTCTGATCAGTGGTGCCCAGGCCTCTACGCCTGAGCCCTCGGCCTCTGAGGAAGCGTCCAGAAACTCCAAATGTTTCTATGTTCAATTTTCTCTCCTCCGCCCATGTAGTTCTCCTGTGGACACAAGATGCATCCTGTGTTAACACATGAGACAACATGTGGGACTTGTCATCCAACCTTAAATGCAAAATTTACCCCTACCTAGGCTTCAGGTCAGAGGAGATGTTGTCATAGAAGCATTTGGCCTTGTCATAGTACTTGTCCTTGAGGACTTCTTCATCCTGAGTGTTCTCGCAAGTATTCTCCTTCTCATCACCTTCTAGGAATTAAAATAAACTTAACCAACTGGCCGAGCTCTTCGAATCCTCACTGATATGCTTCAACGTACCTTCATTCTTCTTCGCGAGAGCATCTTCAAATTCAGCATTTGCGCTTTCAAAGTCAAAATCCGTCTCAAACTGCAGTGTTGTGGTTTTGGAGTTTTTCACAATGAGTTGGCCTCTGCTGCGGTTCCTGGACCGGCGATTTGCTGGCCAAACAAAATTAGATATAAATTACCTTTACTCTGAAATTGCCAATTGTAACTTGCAACTAGTAGTGGCTTGCCAAGCTTATTCAAATGAAGTTCCTGTTGTGGTACCTTGTTTTCGTCGTTGTCTCTGGTTCTCATTGCTTTCGTCCTCAGCTTTTGGTTTGCTGGATTGAGGTGGTCCTGTACCTTTAGGGAGTACAATGACAGATTTGCATTCGTGATGAAAAAAAGGGGGGGAGAAGGGTTGCACGTAAGAGGGACGAGCCATTGCCATCTCTTTACCAGCAGGTACTTTCTTTGTCTCGGCTTGGGTGCCATCTCGACCAGAACGCTGCCCTGAACGAAGAGGCTGTTTTCCCTGTGGCTGGGCTGGAGTCTTCCCCCTTTTCTGGACAGCACTGGTCAGGGGCACCGTCTGGACAGCCTGTTCAACCATGGCACCTCTCCTAGGTGGGATTCCATGAAACCCTAGTGTTGTAGAAAGACGTGTACAACAACTAATATGATTTATAGTGTCAAAAAGATTAAATACTGATGTTTGAGTGCTTACCGAGACCGAGCGCTGCACTGTACTGCTGGTTGAGTAGGGAGCTTGCAGCAAGCTGGTTGTAAGTGGGAAACATGTCCCTGTATTGACTCCAGCGTGGGTGATAGGCTGAGGAACTGCCAAGTGAAGACTTCAAAAAACAAAGGAGATAATTAACATTTCTGAATAGCATGTCTAGTCAATATTTGAGTACTCATCGTGTTGCACACTTGAGTAGCAATACACACACCTGTACAATGGCGGGGTCTCGAGGTAAACCATGGTGCTGTTTTGGGGGCTCAGACACAGTAATGTCTTTGATGTCACTTCCTCTGAAGATAATGAACTCATAGATTTCATCTTTAGGTGGAACAGGTCTGTCTGTGTGCCGGTCCTCTGTCCCATAGGACTTCACTGGTGACGTGAAAAGATAAGTTTTTGTCTTAATGGTAAATGGTAATACCTCCCTCTCACATAAAGAGTGAATTGCCTGCAAACTGAGTAAATGTTAAAATTGACTCTTTTTGCCGAACTGACTAAAGGGAAGAGACTGTTTTAAAGTCTTTTCGTGTCACATTAAACAAAATGCTAACTCACCCTTGGCCAAAGCCACGGTTGATTTCTCCGTGTCAACGGCGGATAAGACTCCCTCATAGCGGATCTGGGCCTTTGATATCAAACTTATCTTACTCCCGATGTAAGGAGTTCCTCCCCCGGCGCTCATTTTTACCGCTTTTAGCACCAAACAAAAACTTTCAATCAAAAATTCACCGGGCAAGCCGCGGCCCACTCAATCATGGACCAAAAGCAACGCGCGCAATCAGCGCACAGCTGCGCGCTTTATAAGCTTCACTTCTCTGGGCCACCTGCGCAACACGAAGGGGGCGTTCGAGTACCACACGGACTCTCACGAAGAAACGCAGCCGCTAAGGGAAAATGTACGAGAACGTTTTGAGATTGTCCTTCATTTATTTTTTGATAACATTTATTTTCAATTTCGGTGAGTCTTCTTTTCCCAGGCATGACTGCTAGTTTCATATTACATTTTCAATCTATATAAAATAAGTGTGAAATAAAACAATCGCGTGCCAATCAGCAGATTCGAGGGTGAAATTAAATACAATTTGTACACGGTAGTTCAAAAGGTCATTATCAAGTCCTTGTGTTAACTTATTTTGCGACTATTACTTATTTAGCAGTCGTAAGACACAAACAGGTTTATCGTGCGACACCAATACTACAGTTATTAAATACAGAATAACTGTAGTCAGCAGGGGAAATTGTCACTCCTAATATCATTTTAGGGATACATATTTGTGCATTAATAACAGCCGGAAATTGATAAATGGGTCAATGTAAGTGTATATAGTTTTCAACGACTTAATACAGCATAAACTGCCACATGTTTGACCCAGAATTAATTTGTAAATACAACAGCATCCCCGGGGAAACCGCAACCTCAGCTGACATATCGCGGATCAGCCTCTCCCCACAGAGAGAGTGCCGCCCCCGAATGCCACTTCACAACATCAACTTCTCCAGGCTGGCAAAAACACTGCAGCCATCTTGCACGGGAAGAAGTGAGTTAACTCTGAAATTTGGCGCTTTCATCCGTGGCAAACCTCATTTTTGCCACGGCGCGCGTAACGTGATGCAATTATGGATCTAATCATTGAATACGTTTCCGTTGGAATCCCGGTTTGACTGTGATATTCCTCAAAACATTCTGTGTTACTTCGCCTGCTGTGTCCCACAGAATGACAGCTGAAAACATTGGTTCCGCCTTTTCAGAATCTACATCAGCCAATCACAGTTCGCCGAGGGCCCTACACCGTGACGTGAGGTTCGTTGTGAGCATGCGCACGTCAGGCGCTAAGCGCCTCAATCCACACAAGCTCGCAGGAGTGTGAAGATGGCGGTCGACTCCTGTTCGCTGGACGAGCCGTTTCCCCAAACAGAGGTGAATAAAGCGCTAGTTTACCCTCCTGCACGGGCTCCGCCGTCTCCACTGCCACCCTTGTGTCACAGTGAACCCAGTCAGGCTCCAGGTAGCCGAAATTAACAGCACTAGTTCCGGGACGACGGTTACCGCGGGCTAATGTCCAGCTGGGACTCGGACTTCACGGGGCTGCCCGAGCAGGTACCAGCACGGCGACTTTGTACCGTTTCCCCGCCTCACTTCTCTGCGGAAACACGACGAACGAGTTCCGGGATCGAGCCGACAAACAGCCGGGGAGCTGTCAGGAGAGTTGCCCCATCACACCCAAGATTGTTTCCGCTCCCTCTGAGCAAGTTGTAGCTCTGGGAGGAGGAGGAGGAGGAGGAGGGTATCACCATAACGAACTCCCCCATGATTCAACTATGGACGCGACGCCGACGGCCAGCACGGACCCACCCGCGGTCCTCCATCCGGGCGGAGATCCTGTCGTCGGCGCCGGCGCGGGTTGTGTCCCGAACCACCACCAGCAGCAGCAACAGGGAAAAGTGGCGTCATTCTCGGCACAGACTTTCAGCGGGAGCCAAAGTATGAATTATCTCAATTCAGGAAGCTCCGGCACCCCGTCGGGGAACACAGCGACCAGTAGCGTAGGGAGCGGGAACGGCGGGGCT
>OMPJ01015705.1:0-27247 GCA_900312935.1 Carapus acus | reverse complement strand
CAGTACATATTGTTGAAAAAGCTGAAAAAGCTGACTGCAATCCATGAACACCTAGCAGCACAAATGAACCAGCTGCTGAGGGATGGGACCCACCCAGAGTGGCTGACCCAAGGCAGGGCAGTTCTAATCCTGAAAGACCCTCAGAGGGGGCCCATCCCATCCAACTACCGGCAAATAACCTGTCTCTTCACAACTTGGAAGACCCTCTCAGGCATCATTGCGGATAAGATGAGTAGGCATGTGGCTCAGTACATGAGTGCAGCACAGAGTGGGATTGGCATCAACACCAGGGGAGCCAAGCACCAACTACTGGTCGATAGAACAGTTGCCCGAGACCGTAAGAACAGACAGACGAACCTGTACACTACCTGGATCGACTACAAGAAAGCCTTCGACTCAATGCCACACACATGGATACTGGAATGTCTGGAACTGTATACGATCAATAAGAACCTGAGGGTCTTCATCCAGAACTCGATGGGGATGTGGAAGACAACCCGAGAGGCCAACTAAAAGCCAATCGCCTAAGTCTGTATAAAGTGCGGCATATACCAAGGGGATGCACTGTCACCACTGCTGTTCTGCATAGGCCTGAACCCCCTCAGTCAAATCATTGCAAAGAGTGGCTACGGATACTAACTCCGTAATGGGGCGACAATCTGCCATCTACTCTACATGGATGACATCAAGCTGTACGCAAGAAATGAGCGAGCAATCGACTCACTGATCCACACCACCAGGATCAACAGCAATGACATCGGGATGTCATTCGGGTTGGAACTGAGGGGATCGACCTACCAGAGGGCAACATAGGCGACATCCAAGACAGCTACAAATACCTCGGTATCCCACAGGCTAATGGAAATCAAGAGGAGGCCACTAGGAAGTCAGCCACAACCAAATATCTCCAGAGAGTGAGGCAGGTCCTAAAGAGTCAGCTGAATGGTAGAAAATAAGGCCCGAGCCATCAACATGTACGCAATACCAGTCATCAGATACCCAGCGGGGATCATAAACTGACCAAAGGAGAAGATAGAGGCCACAGACATAAAGACAAGAATGCTCCTCACAATGTACACAAAGAGGAAAGAAGGAGGCCGAGGACTAGTGAGTGTCAAAGCCACAGTCCAAGATGAAACACAGAAAATCCAAGAATACATCAAGAAGATGGCCCCAAAGGATGAGCTGCTAAGCAAATCTCTCAGACAGCATAGCCCCAATGAGTTGGCCGAAGATGAGTAGCAGGCTACCTGGAGGGAACAACCTACATGGCATGAATCATTGCCAAATCGAGGAAGTGGTTGACATCAATAAGACAAACCAATAGCTGGAAAAGGCTGGACAGGCAGACAGCACAGACGCACTGTTCGTGGCAGCACAAGAACAGGCGCTGAGCACCAGAGCCATAGTGCATAGAGGCCAGGATCTACTGTAGTAGATCAGACCCAAGGTGCAAAGATGCCCCTGAGACAGTCCAGCACATAGTGGCAGGGTGTAAGATGCTAGCTGGTACAGCGTACATGGAGAGGCACAGCCAAGTGGCTGGGATAGTGCACAGAAACATCTGTACCCAGTATGGACTGGAAGTACCCAAGTCCCGATGGGCCATACCACAGAAAGTGGAAGAGAACAACAGGGCCAAGGTACTGTGGGACTTCAGCATCCAGACTGACAAACAGGTCGTGGCTAACCAACCGCACGTAGTGGTGGTGGACAAAGAGCACAAGAAGGCGGTGGTGATAGATATGGCAATGCCAGCAGATGCCAATTTCAGAAAGAAAGAGCTCGAAAAGGTTGATAAACACCAAGGGTTGAAAGAGCAGCTGGAGCGGATATGGATGGTAAAGGCTTGCGTAGTTGCAGATCTATCAGTTTGCTCTCGTTTGTTGTGCTGGTTGGGTCTTTTAAGCTATTAGCGCTAGCAACTTTGCAGGCTTGTGATGGCACTTAACATGTTTTTTGAAGTTGCATTTGATGTCACGTTTAGGAGTAATTTAAGACTCAGATTAATGCAAGTTAGCTTTAATGTGTGTTTTATTATCTTGTTGGCATAGTAGACATAATTTGCATGGATTGCTGTACTGGTGATGTTATTGAGAGAGAGGATATTTTTGTCTGACATGTGTTGCAATGGATACAGATTCATCTTAGCAAACAACATAAAATATAAGTGTCAATGTGTGTTGTGAATGTTGCATTGTGGGCTTTTTCCTCTGTTTTCACAATTTATGCACCTGGCACTGAGACTAGTCAACAGGTTCCCTCACTAAAGCCTTCTAATGTGGATTTACATTTACAATTTACTGCACAAATCATCGCAGTCCAAGTGGTTTGACAATATGAAATCGGTAGCACAATAAGATGTACAATCAAGTCTCTATTTGAGAATGCAAAGCCAGCATTTCAGTCAAAAAATAGAGAGAGGGAGAGACAGGATCCCTATGGGACAGGTGCTGGTGGAAGATGATAGAAATTATGATGATGTTATTATGATGTTATGATGATGATGATAGAATATTGTATCTGGAACATGAGGTCCAACCTGAAAGAGGGGCACAATTGTAAGGTGGTGCCAGGGGATTGTATAGCAAGGCAGCATGGAAAGATACGGCTTATGATGACTGTGGTAATCTAAAAGAGGAACCAAGTAAAGGCAGGTCCAAGAATTAGATTTTGGAAACATGGAATTAGATACTGGAACATGGAGGAGGGATTGTTGCCAGGAATTCAGGAGAAAGTGGCAGCACAGTATCATGACTGACCAGATGATGGGAAGATAACAGCTGAGGTAGTGAGGTAAGCAGCTGGAGAGTGAGTTGTGGCACTAATGCACTTTGGACAGAGGGGAGAAGACAAGGAGCTCATTAGCAAGCTGATGTGCCATACCATCAAGATTAGGGAGACAGTTGTTGTGGCAAGGTCTAGGTGGAGAGTACAAAGATTTTGAAAGGGGTTGCAGTTTGTTTTTATTGATCTACAGAAAGTGAATTATAAGATACCAAGAGTGGAACTCTGACACGGCATGAGGAGGTCAGGAGTGGACTAGAACTATGTGAAGGTAGTGCATGACATCTATGAGGACAGGCATGAGAGTGGTAAGGTGTGTGTTTTGAGTGACCAGTGGGTTCAGGGTAGTACATAGGGATTAGCTAATTGACAGATGATGTGAGACATTGGTCCTGGACGAAGGACGATGATGTTTGCAAAAGATATCATCCACTGAGAGGAAAAGAGGTAGGTGGAGGAGTATCTGGAAGTAGGGGTTTGCAGGGGCAGATGAGTGAAAGTCACAGCTTCTCTGATTAATTCTGCCCGACAACTGGAATAATTGGATAATGTATGGATTGTTAATCCATACACTCGCGGCAGCAATGCCTTACATTGTAAGTATGTGCCAAAAACGTCTTGAGTTACCAACCTTGTAAACATTGTGAACGTTCAATCATAAATATGATAGATATTAATTAATCACAAAAACCCTGCTATAAATCTAGATTTACAAAAAATATAGTTTCACAGTCCCAATGAATATTAATATTGTCTTACACAAGAAATTGTCTGCAGGATATTTGATATTGGAACTATCAACATTAGTGTGCAATACTGGAATAGCAGCCACAAGGTTGACCTGAAACAGGGAGAGATAAAGATGCTCGGATTTTTATTGGTAATAATCAAATTGGACAGGATTAGAAATGACTGCATTGGAGAAACAGCCGAATTGGAGCAGCAAGTCAAAGAGGCAAGATTAAGGTGGTCTGGTCGTGTGTAGTGGAGAGGAAGCATAGAAACAAGTGGAGAGAGATGATTTTCAGTGGCCACCCATGAAGGGAGCAGCCAAAAGAGGTAAAGGAAGAGGAAGAAAAAGAAAAAGACAACATGGCTCTGTAATAAAAAACAACAACAACTTGTGATTGGAGTTGAAGTAATAGTCAAGCTGTAAAATCCTTGTGCTTGAAAATGCAATGATGAGCAATGCTCAGACATTTGGTTCATTCTGCTGTCTTGCTGGTTGTTTACATTTTCTTACCATTCCTAGCAAGTCATGTCCCTCTTGCTTTGCTCTCACATGGGGCGCTGAAGCATTTGTTGTCTGCGCAAGTCATGAGAAGTCAAGTATTTTTGCCATGTTTACCATCTCTGTTAAGACAGCTGTAGTGATCAAAAGATAAATCAACTGTTAGCTCAGTGGACTGAAAATTGCGTAGGAGCACTCACCCATTCAACCTCGCTGATGGAAAAAATGAATTTTTGCAAAGAACTGGTGAGTTTATAGTTTTGTCTCCATCAGTGGAGCTTCCTCATTTGATGAACATCAAATGAACATGGGGATGCACAATCATGTGAAGTCAGTCTGCACACAGCACAAACTTGTTTTTCATTTTTGTATGCTTAGAGTTGTTTACCACTGGGGATTTTGGGTGATTAGGGCTGGTGCTACAAATGCAATTCATACTATTGCCGCAGCTGAGATGAAGGCATTAATGCCTTATTCAATGGTGTTATTTGTATGTCTTTTGATCAGATTACATCATAGTTTGTAATTTACTTTTTTCCCTGAAATCTGATGAGACAGATTAGAAGCATACTATGCTTTGACATCCTTCTTTTATGTTCATGTTGTTGTACACAATACCTTAAGTGTGATAAAGAATAGACAGACGTGTGTCCAATTTGTTGTCTCTCTCTCTCCCTTTAAAATAAAGGTGAAATGACTGTTTTATGTATTTCTCATGTACCAGCCATAATTATGTGAGAGGATCCATAACAATTTACATCATCAACCTGCACCGGTCACGGAAGAAAATCAAGTTGGTGGGAACTTTGCGGAATAAAACAGTTCATCAGTACCTATTGCAGCCATTTGGCTCTGATGGACTGCAAGCTCAGTGAGTTTTCAACTTTGTTTGGGATCTGTCTGTCTGTCCGTCCGTCTGTCCATCTGTCTGTTGACCAACTGGTCAACCGATGTTGTCTCTGCCTGCCTGCCTGCCTGCCTGCCTGCCTGCCTGCCTACCTGCCTGCCTGCCTGCCAACATCCCAATAGAGAAATTGATACTCTTAATGGACATGAACTAAGTTGTTTATTTCCAGTCTTTGCTGCTTTGAGGTTATCGTAAAACCGAAACCAACTTACCAAAGGCTTATGACTGTGACATGTCGCATACAGTACATGTGGCTATGATGTATAACTTCATCCCGTATCAATAGATCAATAGCTACATACCTGGCAATACCAAGTACATACCTATCTACATACCTACCTACATCATGGTAGAATGCAGTTGTGGTAGAATGCAGTTGTGTCATAAAAATTAGTTAGCCAGTGAGACTAAGCTAACTCTATGATTTTTCTACTGATACTGAGGTTGCCAAACTTTATGCTCCACTGGCTGGCTACATGGAACATAATTTTTCAAAGATAAGGTGTAGGCCAGGGCTACTCAACCTCAATATCAAATGGGCCAAATTTGCAAATCACTGGTGGTATTTGGGCCACACTGATTGTTTTGTCAAAAGATTGCGCAGGCCAGCCAACAGTCCTCTGAGGTCTGTGTGTGGATGGGGGTGGGCGTAGGTCTGCGAGCGCTCCTCTATGAGGCGTGGGGCATAGATATTGGGGGTTTCTCTTTGAGGAAAATTTCAGACGGGCTCAGCCCGCGGGCCACTTGTTGAATAGGTCTGGTGTAGGCAATTACAAATACTTTACATAGTTTCACACAACACAATTTATCAGAGGCATGGGGTGGAGGGTGTGGGTTTGGGTTGTGCAGGATTGCACTAGATGTTGGTACTTCAATTGGGGTTTCAGTTAGATCACTTTCCTGTAATACAGTCAGTTTTTTCAGTAAAATTCAAATTGAAAAAAGTTGGCCTGAGGATAAATTAAAGTAAATTCAAATCAGATTCCATTGTTTTGCATACATAGTGGTCTTAACAATAATTCACAGATGACAGTAAATGTGTGCATATAGGTTTAAAAAATTGTGTTTTCCTGAATGTTTATTCTCATGTTGCAGCCATGATGTTGAAATATATACTATCACAATGTTTGATATGGATACATTTTTGTGTGCAAGATTAAGTCAGAGAAAATTAATGGCTCAGAAGAAATGGCATCAAACCAAATCAGGCATTAAGCCTAATTTGTTTGTAGTTTATTCATTAGATTCTAATAATTATACATTATATGATAATGCTATTAAGAAATCAAATGGAATGTCAGAAATATTAATGTGAAAGAACCAAAAACTTCTCATTGTTCCCTTGAATTCTCGTTGCTCTTGAATTTCTGGAAATGGCAAGAGGAAGGCATGAACTGCAATGAAGCCAAAACATAAATAGAAAATTATTTTCGTGATTGAGCGTGGTGACATCCAGATCTGGGTCCACATGTATGTTATCACATATTTCAATACAATTCAATGTATCTCATTTTTGATTTCTATGTTGAGGGAGTGTTGAGGTGAGGGATCTCAGAATCGGCTGTTCTCTCACCAACCCAGGCACATGAAATAAGAGTAACATTGTAACTGAAGCGCCCCCATGTGTATGAGAGACAACATTATAAGTTCCCCACCAAGTTGGGTGACACTTCAGTAAATCTAGGCTTGAGCAATCACTGCTAATTAGGGTTGGGTAAAAATATCGAAGAATCGATGCATCGAAATTATCTCCCTTTCGATTCGATATCGATTCAGCACTACCGCTGAATCGATTCACCCCCTAGCGCAACATCTTGTGAATCGCGTTTTATGTACGGAAGCTGCGGGCGTCCGCAACCAAAAATGGCAAGCGATGAGAAGAGTTCTGATGTCTGGAATTACTCTTTGTTAGATTCAAAGAGTTAGCAGTGCTACCTCTTTGAATTTAACAACTCTGGGCTTCATCAAAGCAAAATAAGCTCTACATATTTACACACACATACACTCATATATACCTGACCTTGGCTGGTTTTGCGAAGAGGAAGTGTCAAAAAATACAGTTTTTAGATGTGCAAAGCTGGTAGACAGCCCACACCCCACGCCCCCTAATAATAATAATAATAATAATAATAATAATAATAACAATAATAATAATAATAATTGCAGCAGTAATTGCAGCAAAAGAAGTCTCCACGGAGTACTGACTCAGAGAGGATGAATATTTTTGCACAATGCACTTTTCAGTTTTCCATTTCTAAAAAATGTGTAATTTTGTGTAATGTGTAAAAAAATGTGTAAAATCATGTGTAATTTTCTTGGTACTTCATAATTGTATGCCACTTTGTTTTGCTGTGCGTGCGTGCGTGCGCATTTTTTAAATGCAAGTATACAGCTGAAATCAATGTATTGGCATTCAAGTAAATCATCGAAGATATATTGTGAAATACTGTGTAAAAGTATACACAAACAAATCTGTCACAACTTCAGTCCTTGCAAACACATGTTACTTTTGTTGTTTTTGGTATGTATTGTATTTTCAAATGGACAGTGTCCAATGCACTCATTCAGTCATTTGTGTGACAGCATTCAGAGCCATTGGGGATATGATCGACAACAGTGCAACCTTTGTGTTTCATTTTTGTCACTTGCACAGCTTTGATTTATTCTTGAAATTTTTAACAAAAGAACCAAGTGGACACTTGGCAGTTTGTGTCTTTTCAAAAAGGAAACTGATCCCTGTAATGTCCACTTAGTTTGTATGAGATTTTCAAGGGGCAGTGGCATTACCAAAGCTACACCATCAAACTTGTGTTTTCATGTTTTGTGAGAACGCAATTTCAAGTTAGTGAAATTATGTTGGATATATCACATATATGCATACAAAAATACACTACTGGTCAAAAGTTTTTGGACACCCCTAATATTTTCAAGTAATTCAAGTCCAATGAAAGGGTACCATTGCACCATTTCAAGGACTGTTTTCTTTTGCACTCTTTTTATGCTGTATTTTACATATAATTTTTTTTCTTGTCTCCCGTTTCCTCAGGAATATCGATCTGAATGGGGAGAAACTGCTCATGGTGGACAATGAAACATTTCCTGAGTTGAGGCCTAGACTGCTCAGGGCTGGACGGACAATATCCATGCCTCCCATGACCATAGGTTTCTATGTTATCAAAAACATCAATGCATATGCCTGTAGAAAATAATTTTTTTGTCATTTACTAATTCTACATAGGTACCACCACCACAGTCCGCTAATCCTATTTATGTTTTCAAGAACAAATTTTACCTCCACCCCCACTGGAGGAAATTTGACTCAGGAACGTAAACGTCTTCGTGATGGTCCCATAAGCGTTTGTCACATGCTCTTTACGAAGCAGCCATGGTGTTTATGCTTCCCATGAATTGCTGACTCAAGGACCACACATTAGTTATGAAGGCAACATCTTTCCCCTATACATGTCACTCATGCACAAGACCTCTGTAAATGGTTATGGCTCACTCACTGTTGTACAATTTTAATTGAAAGTGACAGGCAGGCGGGCAGGCAGGCAGGCAAGTAGATAGATACAGTAGATACAGTAGATACAGTACATAGATAGATAGATAGATAGATAGATAGATAGATAGATAGATAGATAGATAGATAGATAGATAGATAGATAGATAGATAGATAGATTAATTAAGCTATGTTTACCTTAATGGATAAAAGGTAGAAATTGACTGACTTATACCAAACAGAACGTTGTGAACACCTTAAAAACACTGTAGTCAGCATAACTTTCCGATTTTTTCTGTTGAATGAAAAGTCCATTCCAGAATGATTGCGTATTTGCGCAGCTAAGTCAAATTTAAAAAGTGGAAAAGAAGAAAGGGCGACAGATGGAAAATAAGTCAATGAAAAACGTGAGAGTGTGGCAACATAGTGGAAGTGCCAGAGATCTTCAAAACAGGTTGCCTGATGATTAATGTCTGTAAATTATGTTGTCTGTATATTAAAATGACATGCATTTCACAGCAGATAATGTATCAAAATGTCATATATGCATGCTGAAATTACCCACACCAAAATCTTTTGTGCTGTTGAAAATTACATTTTGTTTTATTCCTTTTCATTTGTATACTGTGGCCTTCACCCAGCACTGCATAAATCTATCTGCAGGAAAAATCATATAACATGACATCTTCGAACTACAAGTGAAAACCTATTTTACCAATATAAAATGTAAACAAATGGCATAGTTATCCCATCTTTCAACAGACTTAAACCTCATAATGCCACCCTTAACATGAAATTATCCCATTATTCACTTGTAGTTTAGGCCAGTCATGTAACCTTGCACTGGGGTACACATAACCTTGCATCTGGGTTATGTATGATTTCCTTCAGAATGGAGGCCTTTCCATCCAAAAAACAAAAAAATATGAATGAATGTCATCTCACCACTGATCTGCTCCCAGATTCCATTGAGAAACAATTGTCGTAGATTCTGAGTTCTCAGCCAGGACTGCATCCATCCACTCAGCACACAATTGTTTATCCTCTTGTGCTGCTAACTTTATTCTGAAGGATGAGCAGTTACTTCACTTCAGTCAACTTGGGATGCGTGTATGACCATGAATGCAAAACAGAGAAACCTTGATGACTAGCAAGTAAGCATAGGATTAAGAGTTAAAATGTTTACCAATGGATGTTAGAATAATATTAATTGTTCAGGGGATCAAACACAGACCAGGAAAAAGAAGGATCCTGCATGTGTACCAATACATATAATGCATACACACAAGCAAACACACGCAGGAATCTTGGCTCACAATCACACAAACAAACGTGTGAGTTTGTGGTTTGTTTTCTAAAGAATATTTAATATTCCTATCTGAATGTGTCTATGTTAAATATAGAGGTGTTCATATTGAGATACTTATTTTTTTATTAAGTTTGCTATTGGATATTATTTTTTGTATAAAAGGCAATAAATATAGGGAATGAACATTTGAAGTGTCTGTAAGTCTGTTCTCCAGAGCCCAACGAGGATGTGTGTGTGTGTGTGTGTGTGTGTGTGTGTGTGTGTGTGTGTACACAAATGTATTTGATAGTGGGGATATAGCTTAGTCCATGTCAGTGGCACTTAAGACCAAAGAAGCTCGCCCTGTTTCTTAATGCTGTTATCATTGCAGCATTGTGTGGGGCTCAAAAAACAAGTCACCCCATGGTTGTTTTCAATCTTCTCCTTTTTCCATCATGGCTGTAGATAGTGAAATTCTGTTTTGTTTGTGTATTTGTTTAATGTACGTCAAGGCTATTAAACTTCAAAATGAAGTGGGCCAAATATTAGAATCACAGCCGGTTTGTGTGCCACACACGGGAGTGTGTGTGAGGTGGGGGTGCACATTTTCGCGAGCAGTCCTGCATGAGGTGGCATCAGCGGTCAGCGGTCACACATCCATGCAAGTCGTTTTTCATATCACACACATATCTCGGGCCAATGGAAAACTCAGATGAAGCGGATTCAGCCTACGGGCCGCCAGTTGAATATGTCTGGTGTACGTGGTTGGTCTGTTAAGCCACTCATACAAGGATTAAAGGATGGCTCAATTTGAACAACAAAACAATTTGCATTCAATCATTATTGGATAATTATTTAACTATCAACAACCCTGCGTGTGGATTATTTAAACATTTCTCTATGGCAATTATGTGTGGTCAGTCCAACAGTTTGGCTCCAGCCCACCATATTTCCCCCCATATTGGTCGAGGATATATGAAGACATGAAGACATGAAGTTTTTTTTTACCCGTAAATGAATTATTTGAATTATCAAATGAATTATTGACTGATTGACACCCTGTCATTATTATCATTTCCCTGAATATGTTGGTCATTATTCTACGCCTCATCCCCTAAAAATCCTCTGGGTCCCAAATTTATTCAATTAAAGAATGTTGAACAATTTAGGGCTGTTTATTATGTGGACTGCTACTCAATGATGCATTTTCCTGTTCAGGATCTATAAATTATTTTCTCTGCACATTCCAGATGTAAAAACAGCTTGAGAGGGGAAGCGTAATGGATGGAACTTAAACTTAAACCTTAAACCAACAACCAAGTTAAACCTGGGCCAGGCTAAGGATAGCATTGGCTAAATCACGGACAAAAATATATGATTGATGCATGCATGCAAAATATGGGTTCTTTGTTTGCTTTTACGGTAAGCCTATGTAAAAAGAATCACTTTGACTAATCTGTGGCTGTTTTCTTTCCATATTTGATCTGTCAAATAAGATGATTACCTGTGCTTCCTCAGGAGACAAAAGGCTATGCAGAACTGAGACACCTCAAACTGAAGCAACTGATCGTACATCAGTCTCTGATAAAACTTAAGCCCTTGGAATCAGGACCTTGTTATGATAATTACTGAATTTTATTCTCTCAAGAAAATTGTCCTGTTTTGTGACTTCAGAAGACTCCTGCATGCCTGACCACTTCTGCGTGACAGTGCCTCCTTAGTGGAAGGAGCTGTTACCCTGCCCTGCCTGACTGTTTACACTCAGTGATCCATTTTGAGACAGGCAAGGCCCCCTTGCCCTGTTAGCAAAGACTAGAGATTTTGTGATGTTTACATTGTATATACAGGAGTCAGCTTCAACAGTACTCCCATGAATGCTGGATCCCTCAGAAACTGATGGACTAAATTAGGCCTTGGCCCACATGTTGGAACTTTTGGCATGTTGAACTATTTTGACCCGTGCAAGATTTGTTTATGTTGCTATGGAGTTTTGTTTTTTGCTTAAACAAATAGATGTCAGAAGCCAAGTACAAAATCTGCAGTGAATACTGTGATACAACCCAGATTTGTTGTAGCCATCAGGTAAGGTCTCCAAATCCCTCAGATGTTTATTCTCTTGAATGTGTGTATGTGTGTATTTGTACTGGAAGATGCAAAATAATTGATAAGTGGAAAAGTTCATATGCATTTTTTTTCAATACACATTTTAAACATTTGCAATGCATTCTTGAATGGTTGTTTTTAGAGAACACTGATGTTTAGTCCATACTGTATCCGCTGTGACAGACAGACAGACAGACAGACAGACAGACAGACAAGCCTGAAGTTGTGCAATTACAGATAAGCACTCAGTCCAGGAGTGGATTGATAATTCCCCCTCAGCCAGTGTGGTGTTGCACAGTTCTATGACAGCAGTGTGCAGGTGTGGTGCAGAGAGTGGTTGGCGTTGGTGTGGATGGAGAGTATTTTGTACAGGGTTCATCTCTGTGCTGCTGTCAGCAAAAGGTCCAGGTCTGTCCTGCGGTCCCTTTTCTTGGTGTGGCCTGCCAAGGACATCACCATATAATGCAGAAGAAGACACTGACCACACACAGTGGTAAAATATCTGCAGCGACTTCCTTTAGGTGTTTAGCACCCCAGCCAGTGTCCTGGTTTATGTTCCAGTACAGCGTGTTGCCCAGGTGCCGTATCTGTATGTCCAGACCATATCCACCCCAACACCGTTTGATGGACAAAGCTTCAATTATCCAGAAGTCCAACACCATCCTTTTAGTCTTAGAGGTGTAACAAGCAAAGGAATCTTATCTTAGGTAATAAAGAAGAGGTCAGGAGCCTATGGCTTGCGAGCCATGGCGTGATGTTTTGGCTCTTTGTGGCTCTTTTTGGCTAGGGAAAAATAAATAAATAAACAAATTCTGTCCTATGCAAAGATGAAATTTAAATTGACTTCATACAGCCACAAGTTGCTGACGGTCTGCTTGCTGCATACCAGGAGAGTGGCTGAAATCTTTCACTCTCAACCTCCCTGCCTCATGCTTAGGCGTTGAAAAGTCGTGGTTCCTTGTGCTTTCGTTTCTGTAAAATGCATGTCCACATTGGTCTTTCATCGTAAAAAGTTTCTGACCCCTGTTGCAGGGGAAATCATCTGATTAGCATTAATGTGTCTTACAAGATACACATCCAATTTTATATCAAACTATGTTATTTCTCACCAACTAATGAAAGCATCTATGTGAAAAGAAGAGCAACTGTTGTGTCTGTGCTGCCCTGGATGATGCCACTTGTTCTGTGATGTCAATTAACTTAATTTGAATATTCCACTGTCACATACAACATTTCAAAGGGCCTATCAGAGACAAACATCGCCTCATTTGAATGGGGATAAACCCTGTTACGATAGTGCTCCATAATCAGAAACTAAGAACAATTACAATTTTCTGTTTATGACTGCTAATTCACAGAAGGCAGTTAAGCCATCCATCCATCCTCTGCCGCTTATCTGGAGTCCGGTTGCAGGGCAGCAGCCCAGACTTTCCTCTCCCCAGACACCTACTCCAGGTCCTCTGGGAGGACCCCAAGGCGTTCCCAGGCCAGCTGGGTGACATAGTCCCTCCAGCGCGTCCTGGGTCTTCTTTGCGGCCTCTTCCCAGTTGGACATGCCCGTAATACTTCCCTGGGAAGGCATCCAGGAGGCATCCGGAAAAGATGCCCGCACCACCTCAGCCTGCTCTTCTCAGTGTATTGGCTCGACTTTGAGCTCCTCCCGGGTGACAGAACTCCTCACCCTATCTCATAGAGCGCGTCCCGTCATCCTGCGGGGGAAACTCATTTTGGCCGCTTGTACCTGTGATCCTGTCCTTTCGGTCATGACCCAAAGTTCATGACCATAGGTGAGGGTAGGAATGTAGATTGACCGGTAAGTAGAGGGCTTTGCCTTCCGGTTCAGCTCCTTCTTCACCACAACGAACTGGTACATTGATCGCATCACAGCCGTCGCTGCACCGATCCATCGGTCAATCTCCCGTTCTATACTCGTGAACAAGACCCCAAGATACTTAAACTCCTCCACTTGAGGCAGGATCTCGTCTCCGATCCGGAGGGTGTAAACCACCTTTTTTCCGGTCGAGAACCATGGCCTCAGATTTAGAGTTGCTGATTCTCATCCCTGCCATCTCGCTCTCGGCTGCAAACCACCCCAGCACACGCTGGAGGTCCTGATCTGAGGGCGCCAACAGGACAACATCATCTGCAAAAAGCAGCATTGAGATCCTGTGGTCAAACCGGACCCTCACCGGCCCCTGGCTGCGCCTAGAAATCCTGTCCTTATGAATAATGAACAGGACCAGTGACAAAGGGCAGCCCTGCCGGAGGCCAACATGTGAGTACTTCTAACTTACTGCCGGCAATACGGACCAAGCTCCTGCTCCGGTCATATAGAGACCGCACAGCCCGTGATAGGGGACCATGGACTCCATACTCTCGGGGCACGATGCCATGTGATGTTGCAGAGGTGTGTCAGTCATAACAGCCCCGCAACATCCAGAGACTTGAGGTACTCAGGGCGGATCTCCTCCACCCCCAGGGCCTTGCCACTGAGGAGCCTCTTAACTACCTCGGTGACTTCAGCTTGGGTGATGAACCTCCGCCTCTGCTTCCTCTATGGAAGACATGTTAGTGGGGTTGAGGAGATCCTCGAAGTATTCCTGCCACCGCCCGACCACATCATCAGTTGAGGTCAGCAGTTCCCCGCCTCCACTGTAAACAGTGTTGGTTGGGCACTGCTTTCCCTTCCTGAGGCGCCAGACGGTTTGCCAGAACTTTCTCGAGGCTGACCGATAGTCCCTCTCCGTGGCCTCTCCAAACTCCCCCCAGGCCCGGGTTTTGCTTCCGCGACAGCCCGGGCTGCAGCATGCGTGGCCTGCCGGTACCTGTCAGCTGCCTCAGGAGACCCACAGGCCAGATGAGCCTTGTAGGCCTCCTTCTTCAGCTTGAAGGCAACCCTTACTTCCGGTGTCCAACACCGGGTTCAGGGATTGCCACCACGACAGGCACCCGCAGCCTTACGGCCACAGCTGTGGACTGCCGCTTCGACAGTGGAGGTCCACTCGGACTTTGTGTCCCCAGCCTCCTTTGGGATCCGTTTAAAGTTCTCCCGCAGGTGGGCGTTGAAGGTGTCTCTGACGAAGGGCTCAGCCAGACGTTCCCAGCAGACCCTCACAATACGTTTGGGCCTGCCGCGTCTGTCTGGCTTCCTCACCCGCAGGCAGATCCAACTAACCACTAGGTGGTGATCGGTTGACGGCTCAGCCCCTCTCTTCACTCGAGAGTCCAAAACATTGTGAGTGTGAGTGTTTTCACTGCAGTTGGACTAATCTACTGATGTGTACGTATGTAAAAAACACAGTTTAATTGTGCAATGTGGGTCATTGTAGTTGTGCAACACAAAATAATATGTTACACATACTTTATCCCAAAAGCACAAAATATACAATAATGATGATTTAAATAATATCAGAAAAACACACATGTGCCATTTTTATTGTGAGTAGACCTCGCGGACTTGGTCGTCTTTGAAGTAGGTCGCGAGCTGAAAAAGTGTGAAGCCCCCCTATTATAAGCTGTGCGGCTGCGCAATCGCGCACTACTCGCACATTCCCAGCGCACAAGGAAATCTATGCAGCGCATTCAATAATATTCACTATCAACGTATTAATGAATATCTAATATACACCTGATCTGATCTAATTAACTGGACCGATGATGTATTTTTCTGTACCGTTTTTCAATGTAACGCAGTGTGTGACAGGTGTACAGCCAATGATGCGATTACTTGTGCTATACAGCCAATCATAGCATTGATAGTGTTTGCATTTGTGCCCTGCCCATAAGCGCCATGCAGGTTAGCTTGCTAACAACAGTGCCACGGAGATAAGAGGCGCATGACCCTAGCATGGCAAAACAAACGGCCAGCCCCAACGCCAACGCCACATCCACTCACCAAGCCAAAGTAAAAAAAGAAATGCAGTTCTCTTGAGATGGAATGGCTGTCTGAGTATGTGCAAACAGAAGAACAAGCGGTCAAAGTGGGTGAGATTTTTTCTTTTTCGGGTGAGAAAGGTCTACCATGCAAAACATGCAGCGAAGCCAAGGTACCAAGTGAGTGTACAACTATTGGAGAAGTGAGAAGGACAGACGTGAAAAATAAGGTAAAAGGAAATGTTAAGTAAAATTTCTGCATACTCTAGTGACGTCTATTAAGATTTAATTGTATTTATGGATATCAATCATTATATGGTGTTACTACAAGATAATTAATGGGTAATAGAAATGGTAATAAGAGAAGCTTTGTAATTAGATGATTTACAGACAAAGAGTCACAGGAGCACTGTATCACATGCTACAGCACATGTCAGTGAGCAAAATGTAAATGTTTTAATGTGAAAAATGTTATGTCTGAAAGCTGTATATGTCTCATTTCTTCCAGAACAGGACTCTTAGCCAGGCCACAACTGGACCACACCCAGACCAAAGCATGACTATTCCCATGGCCAAAGCATGACATACACAACATATAACATACTACACATCTCATGAACAAAAAGATTTGATTACCGAATTGTTCCGAATATAAGACAATGTTTTTTCTTCGGAAATCCCCTTTGAAAATGAGGCGTCGTCTTATTTTCGCGGTCTAGGCCACGGACAGTTTTGACAGTGCCCCCCAGTTTTGTCAGTGTTTCAAATAAAACACTCTTCACTTTGGAACAAAATTTTGTCATCAAAAAGCCTTTTTTCCAAAAAATCTGTCTTGGAAAAAGAGGGTCGTCTTATATGCGGGATTGTCTTATATTCGGGTCAGTACGGTATCAAAGATATTAAAAGTAAAATAATCAAAATTGCTGCTGTGATTCGGTTCTTTTTATAACCCATGTAACTTGTTATGACCCAAGGTTTTGAACAGGGGTGATACTGGTGTGTGGCTACAGCGTGCACATCTAATGTTGCCCACAGTGGTCCTCAGTGTGCTTAGGGAGCATGTGTGTATGCCCAGACACAACAAATTAGGGGGAACATTGTTCTGCAGCCACATGAGCAGCACTGTAAAAGGTGATCAACTCATTTTCAGCAATGTAGTCTTCCATCATCCTCTGAGGTGTCTTTGATTGCGGACTCCTAGGTAACCCAGAACATGCCGTAGACAACTGTCATGAGAACATTAACACTCAGATGCTTAACAGATCAAAACAGTGAAATGTGACTTGACATATCGTATTGTACAATATCAGTGGCAATATCAATATATCAGCTTGATGTGGCATCATTGGTTATTAATGTTTTTCACGGTTTAATTCCTATCATTTTGGCTAATCAGTTAATAATGTTAGCCAGTTTCAACGGAAGTTAATATGGAGGTTTATCCGCTGTTACAGAGAAAAGTAATGTAGGTACCTACAGTACTTCCACTACTTATGTCTCTCTGGGAAATGTGTAAAGATCGTATCTATTCAGCAGGTGATTTACATTTGTCAACAATTTTATCGACCTGTGGTCAGTTGACCTCTGATCCGCTTGCAAAAGTCAATTAAAATGCTATCCCCTCTCCACTCTAGAGACCTTCTGCTCCCATGCGTTTTCCTTCCACTGACCGAAGAGAAGCTTGTTTTGCCAAAACCACAAAGGCCAAGGACACGAGCCTCTGCCCAGGAACCTGGGGATGTGAGTATACACTCAGAATCTGAGGATGAAATTCGATATGACTTGTTTAGAGAGCAGCCTGCTGTGGAACCCTATCGATTTACTACTACCTATGAAATCCCCTGAGGAAACAATTGCCCGAATGGTACTCGAGAGGGTGAAGATCTCTCACATGATGTTGCTCCTGGGGGAGATAACTTACAGTACCTGATAATGCTTCAGAGGGAGACAACCTACCTGATTACTCCCATCATACTGAAGTGGAAGACTTACCTGATGTTCTGCCTGCTGCATCAGTTGACGAATACCCACCTTCTACTACTGATGGGACACCTGAAAATGTGAAAATCTCTGAAGTACTTACCAAAGTGTACTTACCAATGAAAGGGGAGGTTCATGAATATCCTGCTGAGGGACCTCCTACGGGTGAAATGTCACAAACTCCTATACAGGATATCCCCATGGCAAGAGAGGAGGGGATTGAAAATTGTGTTTATACTGGTAGGCAGATCAGTGCTCTTCAACGTTCGACAAGAACCAGGGCTGAACCTGAGAGATTCCAGTATTCAACTCCAGTATTCAAAACCCTGACATCTTTTGTCCAGTCGTTATTCCATGGCCTGAGCATCGCCTTCGCTGAAGCCTTAGCGTAACCCAAAGACAACGATACTTACGTAGGCCCTTCCCTAGAACCTGTTACTAAGTAGCCATGCCAATGCACAGGGATGTGCATGGCTCCGAGAGCGGAGAGGGTGTAACCCATCTGAATAGAATGCATGTTCAGGAAGTTGAAAGGGTGTAGTGGCAAGGTTCTCCACAGGGTCGTGCACTACACTGCCCTGCAATGGTAGAGTAGAGTGGAGGAGCAGAAGAAGAGCAGCCTGGCATTTAAACAGGTGCAAGGCATTACCAGCTTTTTTTTTTTTTTTTTACCACAGTCAAGTCAAGTCAATTTAATTTGTATAGCGCCGAATCATAACAGGAGTTATTTCAAGGCGCTTTACAGGATGCAGCAGGTCGTGCTCCTCCGTGTGTAAACAGTCAAGGTCTATGGGATGGACACACAGAGACCCAACATATCCCCCACTAGCGACAGTGGAGGGAAAACCTCCTCTTAAGGCAGTGCTTCTCAATTATTTTCTGTTACACCCCCTGAGCAAGAAGAAAACTATTTGCGCCCCCCACTCTCCGCCGCGACTATAAATATTATCATTTGTCTATAAAATTGTTATAATCACACCTCTGCAAAAAATTATATCCTTTTTAACATTAAAGGAAACAAAAAAGAAAGAAAAATAGTTCAACTTACAACAAAGAATAACTTTATGAACAAACAGAAAAGATTTTAAGTGCATGAATTTGCCTGAAATAAAAAATAAATAAATCCTTGTTTAAATTGTAAACATTTTTGACCTTTTGATACTTTGACCTTTTTGACATTTGATACTGAAAAATAAAATTAAATAAAATCAATAGTTAATAATGAATTCAAATTCAGTCCAACAACATTATCTCAGGAGCACAATATATAAAACACTTTAACCTACAAAACAAAAATCAAAGCAATTAACATTATGTTAATTGACACAATATACGTTTACGCTGAAAAAACTCCAGCGGCTTATCAGCGTGATTGGGATGTAATGTCAAGTCAAGTCAAGTCAAGTCAAGTCACTTTTATTTGTATGGCCCAATCTCACAAGTTACAATTTGCCTCAGAGGGCTTTACACTCTGTACAGCAATACAACATCCTCTGTCCTTAGATCCTCGCATCGTATAAGGAAAAACTCCCCAAAAAACCCTTTAGCAGGGAGAAAAAGGAAGAAACCTCAGGGAGAGTAACAGAGGAGGGATCCCTCTCCCAAGACGGACAGACATGCAATAGATGTTGTGTACAGAGACACAGACAATATACAACAGTCATAACAAGTATTAAAGATGATGTAGTTTTATAATGTAGCGAAGAGGACGCCAAGCAGCTTCCAGAATGCAACCAGGAGAAAGCCGGACCAGAGCCATGACCACCATCGCATTGACTACAGACTCCGGAACTGGCAGTGACAGATGGGGGAGCAGAGCATGTCAAAGATGGGTGATGATGCAGCGGGGGATGTCTAGGACAAGAAAGACAGGGAGGAGAACAGGGAGAGAGACAGAGAAGAGGGAGAGGGGCACACAGCTCGTCAGCTTGTGGAACAAAAAACAGAGGGTTAGAAAAAAGCAGGGGTTGAGCAGTTGCGATGAACAACAACAATAAATAGTAATCTAAGTAAAATCTCGTCGGCAGAATAGTATTGGTAAGCCCACCGAGACAGAAATCGACCCACCATGCAGTAAATGGTACGTAAAAAGTCAAATTCAGGGAACTAATTGTAAGTTAAGCTAAAAAGATGAGTTTTTAATTTTGATTTAAAGGTTTCAACAGACTCAGAGGATCTGATGTCAGCAGAGAGGTTATTCCATAGATACTGGGCCCGATAGGAAAAGGCTCTGCTACCTGCAGACTTCTTATTGACTTTGGGTACATGCAGTAGCCCTGCATTTTGAGACCGGAGAGCTCGAGCCGGAATATAGGGTCTAATGAGGTCAGAGAAGTATACTGGAGCACGTCCAATTAGAATTTTATAGGTCAGCAGAGGCACTTTAAAGTCTGATCTAACATGGATAGGAAGCCAATGAAGGGAGGCCAGGATTGGTGTAATATGTTTTAGTTAAGATTCTAGCTGCTGCATTCTGAACCATCTGACATGACACAAGACATTTAGTACTGACGCGAGGCAGACCTGAGAGCAGAACATTACAGTAATCCAATCTAGATTAAACAAATGCATGAATTAGAGTCTCTGCATCAGCCATGGATAGAAACGACTGAATTCTGGCTATATTACATATATGAAAGAAGGCAGCCTTTGTGGTTTCCTTAATGTGCTTATCAAAAGAAAGGGTGGGATCAAACACCAAGATTTTTGGTAGCCACACTTTGCGAGATCACACAGTTGCCGAGAGTTATTGTCATTTGATCAAACTGGTGTCTGTGTCTAGCAGGACCAACAACCAGCATTTCGGTTTTATCAGAGTTAAAAAGCAAGAAATTTTGTGCCATCCAATTTTTCACAGAGGCCAAGCAGATTTCTAATTTAGTAATCTAGGAATGATCATTTGCCCTTATAGGCACATACAGCTGCGTATCATCCGCATAGCAATGAAAATTCATTCCATGACTGCGTATAATTTGGCCAAGAGGTGAAATGTAAAGAGAGAAAAGCAGAGGGCCGAGAACCGACCCCTGAGGTACTCCATATTTAACCTCAGAGAATTTAGATGTAGAGCTATTATAACAGACACATTGGGTACAATCAGGCAGATAGGACTTAAGCCAGGAGAGAGCTAGGCGGGAGATACCAAAATTATGATTAAGTCTATCTAATAGAATACTAGAATGTCTTTAAGTAGCGCCTTAATTTATTTTATTTTAATCGGGTGACTTTCTTTTGTCTCATTATCTTCGTCTCTCTCTGCCTTTCTTTTCATCCCTATTTCATCCCATCGCAGCAAACTATTCAGCCAATCCTAACCGTTGTTCTGAGGCAAACGCATATACGTCACGATTTCCAGCCAATTGTGGATATATTGAATAGATGCCTTCAGGGTTTACAAAAAAAAAAAAAAGTCCGACAGACAGTTGCTACAGGCTGATTACAACCGATTACAACCACACATTCACAGAATGGTCAAATTATCGTACATTTGGCTTTTTTGGGATTATTGATCGTGCATCGTACACAGGGCAAAATTATCGTACAAATATGATAATGACCGTACACCTGACAACACTGGAGCTAATACTCCCTGCGCACACTCTGACAATGAGAGCGTCACTGCCAACTACTGTAGTGGATGTGCAATTACACTTTATTGTAGCACGGCAAAAAAAAAAAAAAAAGCATGTTCCCCGGGTTCACACGCGCCCCACTATTTGAGAAGCCCTGTCTTAAGGGAGCAGGCCAGGCTACCGGTGGGCAGCAAGCTGCCCTGACTGGTTGGGTAGAGAGAGAGAGAGAAGGAGAGAGAGAGAGAAGCAGAGAGAGACAGAGACAGGTGAAGGGATGCACAGGTGTAGGGATGCACAGCAGCAGGAGCAGGACCCAGATGCTTGGAGGTCTGTCATCACTGGTGGTGCTCTAGCTGCCGGCTTTGCGTTAATAAAGCACAAGACAACACTCTGGGGAAGAAGCCCCATTAGTAACGACTAACCAATCCTGTATGTCATTTGCTTCACTTTGCCCCTGCTTCAGTCCACGGGGTGGATACCCTCACTGCTTTTTCCTTTTCGATTAAGCTTACAGTTAGACAAAACTATGCAACTAGAATTGGATGACACACTGAGCTTTCCTCTCCTCCTCTGTTTTGATCTCCTCTCCCTCTCCTCCTCACTTGCACACATCCACCCTTACCTGTATCCCTGTCTGGCCAATGCATGCTGCTAATTGGGCTTCTTCCCCACCGTGTTGCCTTGTGCTTTATTACCCCGTAGCCGGCAGCTAGAACACCACCAGTGATGACCGACCTCCAAGCATCTGGGTCCTGCCCCTGCTGCTGTGCATCCCTACACCTGTGCATCCCTACACCTGTCTCTGTCTCTTTCTGCCTCTCTCTCTCAACCCAACCGGTCAAAGCAATTGGCCCCCCACCTGTAGCCTGCCCTGCCCGAGGTTTCTTCCCTTAAGGATAGGTTTTTCCTCACCACCGTTGCTAATGGGGGATATGTTGGGTGTCTGTGTGTCCATCCCATAGACCCCAACTGTTTACACACTGAGGAGCACTACTTCCTCTATAACCCCTGTTATGATTCAGCGCTATACAAATTTAAATTGACTTGACTTGACTGGACTTGACGTTAGCTATCTGCCTGTCAATGCTAGTGACAAACAAGAACAGTTTGTGCTGATTATGGCTACACACTTTAATGTTTATTAACAGCATAAGAGAGACAGATCTTTTGCAGAATCGCTGTTTCTCATATTCAAGGACATGACATAGCAAAAGCGTGGTAATTGATTTTGATTAAAGTAGCAGCTTCTCTGCTATGCCACCTATTCCACTGTGATAACATCTACCATATGGGGGGTTGTCAAACATACGGTGATTTGGTTCTCGGTGCATCATAAAAGTAAACTACAACATTCATGTCTAGTTGAAGCCTAGCCATCCAAGCCAGCTGTTAACTGTCTGTGAAGCACCTGATTTGTCTGTCTAATTCTCAAATAGCAAAATGCTCAAATGCCATATTAACCATAACGATAACTCAAACTTACCTAAGCATAAGTAGGTCTGTGTACTAAACATATAGAATTAGCTTTGGGTGATTCTAAGCATTGGTAGTGAATCTAATCGAGAATAGAATCTAAAATTCTTCTCCTCACCTACAAGGTGCTGAATAATCAGACACCATCATATCTTTAAGGGTTGATTCATCTCTCTACACCTTCCCAGACCATGTAACCACCTGTCCATTTGATATGCTTAATTACAACTATAGTGAGAAGCTGCTGGATTTGTACAGTAATTAAAGCATTGCCCTGCGTCCAGTCCTGACGCTGCCTGTGTCAGAGGCTTCAGGTGAGAGGAGCTTTTCAGCTCTGAAGCGGATTAAAACTTATATGAGGTCCACCATGGGCCAAGAAAGGCTCACAGTACTGGCACTCACTCCAAAGCGTCCGGACCCTCTCCTGATCCACATGCTGAGTTTATATTTACACATATCCACTTACAGTGAATATATGCTAAATTCAGTTGTAACCTTGTCACTATTACTGAGTTCTGCAATGCATCTGTATACTTCTCTCTTTCTCTCTCTTACTCCAACTGGTCAAGGTAGATGGTTGTCCACCCGCAGCCTGGTCTTCCAAGGTTTCTTTCCAATAACGGGAAATTTTTCCTTGCCACCGTCACCTAGTTCTTGCTAATGGAGGAAATGTGTTGGGTCTCTGTCTGTAACTTAATCTTTTTTATAGTTTTATTGGTTTTCTATCGTGTCATATAGGTAAACTTGTTTATCTATTTTTGGATAAAAACATTTTATAGTTACTGCATCACATGCACTCTCTTAGAATGTTAGTTGTTGTGATATGGTTGGTGTAATGGTGATTTTTTATATTAAATTTTTGCAGATGTTCAAATTTAAACAGTATATGCAACAGCAGTTTTGTTGTCAAATTTTTTTGGGGAAAAATAGTGTGATTGAACTGACACAACTTTAACACAGTGTCTCTCTGATGTGGTTCCTGTAGGCTTTGGCCTGGACGTTACATCGTTGAGTGAAATGGTTAAATCGTTGATAAATTGTCAAATATAACTTTTTTTAATTATTATCTTGCCTGGGGCCCCCAGATTCCTTGAAACGGCCCTGCATATCTACATACACTTTATACATGCTTAATTTAATTGTAACTTGTATGCCTGTTTCTATCTGTCTGTCTGTCTGTCTGCGTCGCCTTGTGCTTGCTAATGGGGAAATGTGTTGGGTGTGTCTGTAATTCTCACAGAGTTTGGTCCTTACTGGCTCTATGCTGTCATATTAACTGGACATCACCTCCACAGCCAGCGGTTCAAAGCTGACATGCGGCTGTTCATGTCATCACTGGTCACGTCTGGTAGGGGTCCAGAGAAAATTACCTTGTTTGACATTGTTCCCCCACTGGCGTAGCCGTGTGTCGTTACCGCTGGCATTGATAATAATTTTGTCATACTCTCTCTTATTTTTTGCTTTGTTTCAAATATGATTCAGTGTCGCCCGCTCTGGCCCGGGGAGCACACCTGACTACAGTCCCTGGTGTCGCGGCTTTCACATCTTACGACAGAGTTGCTGGTTATTAGAGTTGGTTTCTCAGCAGGTGTGTCGTTGAGAGGGTAAAATCTGTAAGAAACGTGGACAGGCTGGCGGACAGGCTGGTTAGCCAAGGTCTCCGGTTTAGAGCTACACCTCCTTTGGACAGCGACCCAATCGGCCTGGGTCTCCGGCTGCTCGAAGAAGCGAATTCAAAACGGTCCGCACCGGCTACTGCGGGAAGTGGCAGGCTAAATTAGCTAATGACTGAATCTGTATGGTACAGAGCCGAGTCTCTAACTCACTTAGCCTCGCCTCCAACACTGCAAATAAACGACATCTGTTGCACATATTTTTATCGCTAAATGAGGCAGAGAAGTAACTCAACATATTGCACACTGAGCGAGAGAGCAGGAGAGCGAGATGGAGAGAGAAACAAGCCATAGCTGACTGATAAAGCAAGATTAATAGGATCACTAATGAAAGGAAGACAATTAAGCTTTTAGTAGAGCCAGGGACGGTAACATTCTACAACATGAAATAAACACTTGTAATGAGGACTAAAGCAAAATTAACCAGAGTTTCACAGAAATATTCGGGGAGGCTATATCTGCGACACGACAATCAGATCACTAAATTACGAGATACTGTGTGCTCGCTGTAGCACGGAGTCCCAGTATTTCAGAGATCCATGCCAGCGTCAAGGTAAAATGTTCCACAACAGGAAGATGTTGAGAAGTGGTCTTACTTTAAAAGTGTAAAGCCTCATGATTTGGATGCAGATGTTGATGATTGCTTATTGGAACTGATGCACTCAAAATAACTGAACCTTGGGAGATCATTTACAGTCAAGGTGATGGACCTTATGCTGGATACAGGTGGGCTGGGTCATTGTTGGACCACTATGTGGTGGAGAACGCAATGTGTCAAGGCTGGCTGCTGTATTTTTATGTCTAATCGAATAAATCATGATTCAAATGAGGGAATATTAGAGGGGCCATTGGAATGGCCCGGAGAAAACATTAACTTTATAAAGGTTATGAGGAAGACAACACTGTTGAAAAGCGGGCATTATAAAATTGACTTACCTCTCAAGATGGAAAGAACCAAGTCTTCCAAATTACCGCTGTGTATCAAAGGAACAACTTCAAGGCCTAAAGGGCAAGTTTGAAAGGGAATCGAAGTGCCATCAAAGAATACAATACAATCGAATACAATTTAATTTGTATAGCGCCACATCATAATAGGAGTTATCTCAAGGCGCTTTACAGGATGGAGCAGTTAGTGCTCCTCAGCATGTAAACAGTCAGGGGCCATGGGATGGACACACAGACACATCCCCCATTAGCGACAGTGGCGAGGAGAAACCTCCCCTCAAGGATGGAAACCAAGGGTACAGGTGGGCGGTCAACTGCCCTGACCGTCGGGTTGGGAGAGAGAGGGAAGGAGAGAGAGATAGAGAGGCAGAGAGAGACAGACACAGGTGTAGGGATGCACAGGTGTAGGGATGCACAGCAGCAGCAGGAGCAGGACCCAGATGTTCGGAGGTCCGTCATCACTGGTGGTGTTCTACTTGCCGGCTACGGGGTAATAAAGCACAAGACAACACTTTGGGGAAGAAGCCCAGTTAGTAACATGCATTTACCAAACAAGGATGCAGGAAAGGGTGGATGGGTGCAAGTGAGGCGGAGAAGGAGATGAGATTGAGGAAGAGGGGGAGAGGAGAGCTCAGGGTGTCATCTGTTTCTGGTCGCATAGTTTTGTCTAACTGTAAGCTTTATCGAAAAGGAAAGTTTTAGCCCACTATTAAAAGCAGTGAGGGTATCCTTCCCCTGGACTGAAGCAGGAAGATAGTTCCACAGGACAGGAGCCTGATCGCTAAAGGCCCTGCCCCCTATTCTACTCTTGCTGATTTTGGGGATCATTAATAACCCGGCGCTTTCAGATCGAAGAGCTCTGGTTGGATGATAAGGCAAGATCAGGTCTTTAAGGCAGCCTTTTTCATCCGAACGACTTCCCGTGGCACACCGGTGTGCAAGAAGGCAGTTCTTGACATTTGTTTAATGTGGGCATTTAGTGACAGGTCTTGATTGAAGATGACTCCCACGTTTTTTACAGTGGTGCTGGAGGCGAAGGTAAAGCCATCCAGAGTAGCAATGTCATCACGTAAACACTTTCTGAGGTGCTCTGGACCAACAACAATAACTTCAGTTTTGTCTGCGTTGAGCAACAGAAAGTTACGGGTTATCCACGCTTTTATGCTCCTAAGACAAGCCTGGAGTTTAGCTAGATGGTTTGTGTCCTCAGGTTTCACTGACAGATACAGTTGCGTATCGTCAGCATAGCAGTGGAATGTGATAGAATGTTTTCTTATGTCACCTAGCTAGGTAGCATATTTAGGGTGAACAGAATTGGTCCAAGTCCAGAGCCCTGTGGGACTCCATGTCTAACCCTAGTGTGCTCGGAGGAGATGTTGTTAACATGTACGAACTGAAGTCTATCTCATGAATATGAATTAAACCAGCTTAGGGCGGTTCCTATGATGCCAATCACATCGTCTAGCCCAGTGGTTCTCAAACTTTTTTCAGTGATGTACCCCCTTAAAAATATATTTTTAGTCAAGTACCCCCTGACACGGGCAAAACATTTTTGGAAGAAAAAAGAGGTACAGTGCTGTAAAATCACTGTCTGATTTATTAAAGCCAAACAACTTATATCAGTGAACCTGACAAATACATCCATATTGCAAACATCGCATGTAGAAACAAAAAAGAAAAACAGAAGACGGTGACCACCAGGAAGGCATAAAACCAGTCAAAACTGAAATATGCAAAACGCTGCTAATTTATATTGGTCTCTGTAATGGTACAAAATTAAATATATACATAAATAACTAAAATGTGTTCACAGAAATAAATCTATAACTTAATTATAAATGAATTATATTTTGTTTACAAAATAAATTAACTTAATAAATAAAGATTTGAAAAAAAAAATAAAAGTTACCTC
>OMPJ01015701.1:0-16075 GCA_900312935.1 Carapus acus | reverse complement strand
GAGGAGAGGAGAGGATTGGAGAGGAGAGGAGAGGAGAGGAGGCGATAGGAGAGGACAGTGGAGACGAGACGAGGGGAGAGGAGAGGAGAGAAGGTGGCAACATCAGTGTTCTCTCGGTGTATGAATGGAGATCAAGCCAAACATGCTCAAACTTTTGCAGGAATACGCCTCAGCTTTGCTCCTGAATGGCTACCAAACAGTGGAGGACCTGCGGCACCTTCAGGAGAAACACCTGATAGAGCTGAACGTCACAAACCCTCAGGACAGAGTTCGGCTGCTGGCAGCCGCAGAGTGTCGCTACTTAGAAGGTCAGAAAAAGGGTCAAATACAACAGTTGAAACTCATTATCACGCAAGATGATGTGGACCAGAGAGCGGTCACACTGACACGCAAAAACCACATCCAGTCAAACTGTCTCTGTATTTCTGCCGAAATCAACATGATTACTAAGAGATAAGAAGAATGGGGAATGATTAAAAAAATGCTAAACGGCGTCCCACATGCTGAAAGAGGCTTATTGATGATTTCCTGTGACTCAGACTGAAAGTGCTGAGAGGGCAGAGCCTCATTTCTCTAATCTGATGAACCCTGCTAAAAGGCGGACAATGGTGACTCACTGACTGATTCTTGCAGATAATTCCAAAAAAATGCAAAAAGTAGAAAATCCCTGAAATACACTCCAGCAAATGTATGCAACCTGCCCCAATCTGTCACAAAATATTTGATTTTGCACATACGAGAAGTTTTTTCAATGGGTGTAGAGGCCAGATGGAGGCGAGGTTTCATCACATTTGACAGTATTTTGTGTGAGATTTGCAAGTGCAGCCTCTATAACAAATACTTGTTGGTCAGGGTATCTCTCAAAATGTGGGATGTGTTCTGCTGTGGTAATGTACAATTCATGCGATTTTTTTCTACAGATGAGGACGCGAAGGACACAGAGGAGCACAAACTGTCCCACAGTGCACAAGAAGAGGACAGCGACTGTCCCAGAGACTCGGGATGCTTCATTCCGTCTGAATGCTCCGACAGCAGAGATGACTCCTGAACACACCGCGACACCGTTGCAATCTATGTTGGTGTGTTTTCTCTTGAATTAAATCCATTTATCGTCACCATTTCCATGTAAAATGCAAAAAAACAAACAAACAAACAAACAAAAAACACCCAAGATTCAACGCTGCGTTGATTCACCGTAACATAATACTAAGAAAAAATGATGAGTAAGCACACAAAATGTCATGTTATCCCTCTGACACATTTTATGAGTTTGCAAATTCGAACTTCTTTCTACATTTTTCAACATTGTTGTTTAAGTGACCTTTAGCTGATCTAATCGCTGTAGTTGTTTGTATTTATTTAACTCAAATCATTATATTTTGTTTCAAATAAAGCCTTTATTTATCAAAACTGTGATATCTCAGCAATGCTCAGTGCAACATATTGCTTCTCTGTTTGTGGGTCAAGGTTGTGTCAGTGAAAACTGATATTTGTGTGATATATCTGATGTATAATCTTACGTTTTAATTGAGCAGATGACTTTTGCAAATTGTCATGCGGTCGACGTCAATGTGCCTGTGAGTCAAACCTTTTGTAAATACAATAAAAAAGAAACATGTCCTGGTGCGGCGATCAGATGTCAAATTTGTGGTGGCTGGAAGGCTTGAGTGAATGATACTTGTCCAAAAGTAAATAAATATCATATAAATCCTCTTTAAATGTGCTGAATTCCAATGCTTGGCTATACGTTTTATTTCCCGATATAGCCTTTGTCAATGTCATTGTTTGCTTGTTAGTGTAACTTTGTATCACTATGTGAATCATTCACATTGGTCAAGGCTAGGATAAGTCCAGTAAGTTGAATTTCAAACGTCTGTGATGTATTTGGTCGTTTGCATTGTTTTCTCTCTTAAAATCTCACGCCCACAATTTGCATTGCTCAGAATTGGGAAGCGAATAGTTCATAGAATTTTAGGCGTTTGTGATAGAAATTCTATTAGGCATTTGCTTTCGGAATTACATCTATCTTATTTGATCTTATTTGATCTTATTTCATTTTATTTTATATACTTATTTGTTTTTCGTTTCTACAACGCTGGTATATATTTACTTTTATTTTTTGTGACTTCTAAGAATTTGACACGTTAAACTGTTTCGCACTTTCGTCATTACTCGCATAGATTTATGGGAAATGTAGTATATAAAGCTCTAATAGCAACGCTGCCCGCTGAAAAAAAACTACATTTCCCGTCATCATACATACGAGCCGTATTCGACGTGTTGCTCCTTGGTAATTTCAGAAACCTGTAAATTGCGCCGACATCAGTCGTCATTTACTGTAACTGGGACACTTGTACCTTCATATTGTTACCATTGATCGGCCATGTCGGGGGAAATCTCACTGATTGGTAAGTGAAAATGAAACAGTTTCTTCCAGCGACATGACCGGTGGATGCTAACTGCGTACCCGCCGGTGTTGTTCCCCTACCAGGATCGGTCATCCTGGCCCTGTTCCTGGCGGGTTACCTGGGCCAGCAGTACCTGCCTCCGCCAAAGCCCCGGGTGGTGGGCTTAGACCTGGGCACCACTTTCTGCTCTGTCGGCGTCTTCCAGCCGGGCAGCGGAGAGGTCCAGGTGATCGCGGACAAAGAGGGGAGGAGGAGCATCCCCAGCACGGTGTCCTTCACCGCCGACGGGGTGCTGGCGGGGGTCGCGGCGCTGGATCTGGCCGAGATAAACCCGCAGAACACGGTCTACGACGCTAAGAGGTTCATAGGGAAGATCTTCGACCCGGAGGTCCTGAGGAAAGAGAGCCAACGATACCCCTTCAAGGTGGGCCTCACCTAAACAACCTGTACTTTTCAGGGGACAGTGGATGGAATCACCTGATAGTTACCTCGGTGTCCCTCCTACAGGTGGTCAACAACAACGGCAGCGCAGAGTTTGTGATCACCACCAACACAACCTTCACTGTGACCCCAGAGTTCATCGGGTCCAGGCTGCTGCTGCTGATGAAGAGGATGGCAGAGCATCAGCTGGGTGTGCCCATCCACCGAGCCGTCATCTCGGTGCCCGCAGAGTTCGACGAGAGGCAGAGGAACTTCACAGTTAGAGCTGCCAACCTGGCAGGTCAGTCTGGCAGCTGTTGTTATTGCAATGAAGTTGTTTGACTGTGCGTTCAAATCCCCCCCCAACCCTTGCTTGTCGCCTTCCTGGGTTTCTCGCCTGTCAGGCTTGGAGATCCTGCGTGTCATCAACGAGCCCACGGCGGCGGCGATGGCGTACGGCCTTCACAAAGTGGATGTCTTCAACGTGCTGGTGGTGGATCTCGGCGGTGGAACTTTGGACGTTTCTCTGCTCAACAAACAGGGCGGCATGTTCCTCACCAGGGCCATGGCAGGTAAGGCATTTAAACGCGACCTAAACACGCTTCAGAACACATTTTCCACAGTCTCGGCAGCATTCGCACCATATGTTGTGGACAATTTGCCACAGGCTAATTACTATATTTAGCGAACCAGTAGGCGCACCGTGTTACTAGGCTCAATATCAAATAATGGGTCTGTTTGCATACATAAGGTGCATGATAAAACATATACTCTATAAAGCTAAACGAAACTGTCAGGCAAGTTGAACTTAACTCACCTCATCCACATTAAGTAATATTGCTCAGTTTTTACAAATACAGAAAAAAAGCCTGACGTCTTAATCATAGGAAGATAAGGCTGACTAGATGTTGGATGGTGGTTGCTTGCCAGCACTACATAATTATTTATCCAACATTGTCAGACTTTGCGACCCATGTAGGACCGTCTTTAATACAACGCTCTGTGTCAGCTGGGAATAATCCGACTGGCTCGACTGTGTCTCGCCCCTGATTTTGAGCCTTGGCTTCATCGACGCTCCGCCTCTTTTCCAGGGAACAACAAGCTGGGAGGCCAAGACTTCAGCCAGCGGTTGCTCCAGCATGTCATGGAGCGAATCCGGACGGAGTTTGGCTCCGCCCCCACCCTCAAAGAGGACATCCACCGCCTGCGCCAGGCCGTGGAGGCCGCCAAGATCAACCTCACCGAGCAGGCCGCCGTCACCATCCAGGTGCCGCTGCGTCTTAACTCCTCCTCGCCGCCCGTCCGGTTTCGGGCCGAGATCACCCGCCGGCTCTTTGAGGAGCTGAACGAGGACCTCTTCCAGAAGATCCTGGCGCCCATCGAGACGGTGCTTTCTGAGGGCCACCTGGAGAAGGGTGAGGTGGACGAGATCGTCCTGGTGGGAGGCTCCACCAGAATCCCTCGCATCCGCAGGCTGATCGGCCAGTATTTCGGCAAGGAGCCCAACACGTCAGTGGACCCCGACCTGGCGGTGGTGGTGGGCGTGGCCATCCAGGCCGGAATCATGGGCGGATCCTGGCCGCTGCAGGTCAGCGCCATCGAAATCCCCAACAGGCACCTGCGCAAAAGGAACTTCAGCTAATTTTCTGTTGCGCCTGGAGGAGATTTACAGCAAAGATGGAGTAGAAGACGTCACAGCCGCTATGGTGATCAGGTTCGTTCTTCATCCATGGAGAGACAAGAACCGCACCAGTCCCCACCATCACCCAGGCTGCCGCCATTTTGCTATTGCTTCCAAAATTCATGAAAAGGCCGCTGCTACATTTTTGTTTTTCTTTCCCCCTTTCATGATTCCATCTAAGCTGCTGTGCTTATCGGCTGCAGGGAGACTGATGAAGAGGATGATCAGTAGATGTGAAGCTTGGTTGAGGGTCCATCCAGCTTTAGTTGCTCGCACGCATTCTTACTCACAATTCAGGGAACAGATAATATATACATGGATACTTTTTTTTTTTTTTTTTGAAGGGATGAGAAAACGAGCCAAGATGTCCCCAGCTACCTATTTATTTATCTATTTATTGCTAAGTACAGCGCCTGCGTGTGTTTGATGTCCACACTGTCCCTCTCCCCTTTGTGCTCGTGCCTTCTGGGACTGCTGCTGTATCGTCAGAGAGGAAGAATATCGAGGTTGGACGCTGAAAGTGGAGCCATTGGCCAACGGCAGCGTGACGCAACGCTTCCTGTGTGGCTTCACGCGCCGTGTCTCAGTTTGGAGACAAATTTAGTTCCACTGCAGAGGGAGAAAACTTCCACTTTTTAGACCAGTTTTTAATAAGACAAAGCTGACGCCTTTCCTCCACCATTACATTTGTGTCAAAAAGGCACTATGAAGGAAATTGCCTTAATATTCACCGTGCAGCATAGTGCTCTTTGGACAGGAAACTCGTGTAAATGTTTGTGTTTTTTTTTTGTTTGTTTGTTTGTTTTTGGTTTAAGTGGCACAGTTGCCTCACATTTAGACATCTTTGATATCTCAGATATTGGATTTGAAGTAATTATAATTGGCTGCAACCCCACAACTAAGTCAAGGGTCTAGTGAATCAAAATCAATAGAAAACTTCAATTGTCCTTATTCTATCAAACACACTGTGCAAAAACAGAATAAGTCCCGCTGACAACTCTTGGCCTTGGCCCACAGGCTTCTTCACCTCTGTAGGTCTGACCCTTATTGGAAAAATGTTTGGACACCCATGAGTTAAGACAACCAGGTGTGGTAAGTTAAGGGCCAGTAAGTTAGTTGGGGCAGCAAGGCAAAGGCAAGAAGTCATGCGTGACATACTGTAAGTGTTTGGAAAATATGTTTGAATATATGTTGTCATATTAAGTGTTAAAAGTCAAACTTTTAAGTTCTTAATTTCTGCCTAGACTTTGCTGTGGAAATGTCATTTGCAAACAGTGTTGCATGTTGAGCAAACATGTTTTTTGTTGCACTTTGAGGACTTCCACTCGCTAACCTCACCCTCTCATGCACAGATGCCAAGCAGCACGCTGGGTAACGCCGTGTTCTCCAGCTGCTGCAGGTGCAGGATGTTCCCTCTGGTCGTTGAAGGACCAAATTATTTGCTCATCGGTGCCTTTGTATTTGCAAAGAACATGTTTGGTTGTTGGTGGGTGACTCCTAACGAACCTGCAGCGCAGTTACGATGGTCAGAGTGCCTCAGACGTGCATGAATAATGCACTTTATAAGTCTGCATACTTGTCGCGGAAACGACCACAGTGGCCCAGTGAGACTCTTTCATTCCACTTTGATTTGTTAGAGATGCATCAACATTCAGATGTGTACGTTTTCATGAAGCAAATTTGTGAAGTGAGGGCTGTAGCGCGCCTCACTTCATCAGTTATTTATGTCTGCGAAACTACAAGGAGGAGCTATATGAGACTAGGATCTATTTTTGTATCAGAGTCTAAGATGTAAGTTGGGACCCTTTTTCTTGCAATAAAATTAATTCAACGTCCACAATGCTCGAGTGTTACTTTGAGTCACATGATGCTGAACAATATTCCGTCAGTGGTCCGAGTTACATACATGTTTTTCTATCAGAACTACATGGGCAGTTATTAATTCCTCGTACTGTGAACCTGTACATTGAAATGGTTCGAAAGAGAGGGTGTCTGGATCATTGTCACCCAACATTTTCATACACAGGACTTCCTCATATATGACCAGTATCTCTTGAGTCATCAACAGCCCACGGAATGTTTGGTTTGAGGTCGTTCACAATCAGCTGATGAGTCAAGTTTGGTCACATGCAATGCCTGGCGGGCAGGGGAGGCTGTGCCTCACCTGTCATGGGAAGACAAAAATGTTAAATGAATGAATGAACCCTTTCGTGGCTTATTCACCATTTGATCGGCAGCAGTTAACAAATTACCTTTAAACAGTCGAATCAGCTTTCTCAAACTAGCACCCACAAAGCACACATTTCGATGGTCTTACCTTTTCTTATAAATGATATCCATGTGCCCCATCTTCTCAAAAACAGCATCACTAACTTGTTCTCTTTGTCTTCCCTCGGTTTTTTACATTTTACATTCTTTACGTGATGACGGTTGAGGCACGGCCCCCCCTCACGGCCCGTGAGTCACGGCCTGGGAGTCCTGAGGTGGAGTTAAGGAAGCAACTTTGTAAATATTTCAACAGCGCCCTCTGCTGGTAGACACAACGACCGCTTGCATCTGTTGGTGTGAAGTTCGAGCAATCGCGCTGCATTGAACAAGACCTCGTCTGACACTATTTGCAGCATTCCTTACTCATACTTTAAAACTTTATTGTCACATTCAATACGAACTTCATTTATCAGACAGCATTCATGATACATCAGCAACCGACAAGATGCATCCGTGTGGGGACCGAAGCCTTTAAAAGTCAACACTATTGCCACTGTAGTCCTGCTAAATTCACAGTCAGGTGTTCGGATGAAATTCTCAGGTGGCTGCGCGTCTCGCGTCACCTGCAGTGTGTATCCACACAGTCAATGTACCACCACACAAGGTAAAATACACATCAAATTTTAAAAAACAAAACAAAGAAGCACATTCACTTTAACCACAACAGTCAGCACACTTCCTCATCCCACCTACCCCCAAAAAACACTTAAGGAGTTCTGGTTTCACTTGGACTACAGCTCGCACGTCCATCTCTGTGGTCATCACTGTGACATGCACTGGACTTCAGTGGAGCTTCACGCAGATTAATCTCACAAATACTGCCTGAAAGTTCCACTGGCAGGAGAGGACGGGACCTCTGTAAACAGCTTGTTAGTTGTTCTGTTCCTTTTTGAAAAATAAATATTCCTTTTCGTAACGGCGGGAACAGCACAGCACACTGGGGTGCCAACCGGGGGCAGGAGGAGTATTTGAGTTGGAGGAGGAATCTGCAGGGTGGTTTCCTCTTTTTGTAAAAGGCCTCTGTCTGCCAAGTGAGGGACATCACAAAATTGCAGTGCGAGCACTTTGGCCCTTCAGCTTAAAGTGGATTTCTTTAAAAGCGCAGAGGCAGTAACACAGTGGCCTCCCCTGGCAGGTGGGAGAGAGGAGGCCAGTTCATGGATTTTGGCCAGTTCATGCCGTCAATACTTGTATAAAGTGCTTGTAGTAACCATGTGATATCCGACAAGCAAAACAAAACAAAACTCCAACTATTTACAAGAGGTTCACAAAGCAGCAGGGTGGCAAACATGCAGACACGCCAGTCCGATGATCCGTCAGTTGGATGACCGGGTGGGGAGAGCGGAGGTCCAACAGAGGAGGAGATGGTCCAGGAGATGCCTGCCAGTTACTGGCTGACGCCCCGGTTGGAGTAGTAGTCGTAGCCGTTCTCTTCGTACAGCTCCTCGGCGCTGCCCGCACCATTCCCAACCTCTGGAGGGCGCCAAAGGGCAGAAACAAACAAAAGAGTCAGAGGGCAATAATCAGGGGTTGGGGGTCTTTCCACATAAAAAAAAGAAAGAAATTAGAGTGAAACAAAACGAAAGCCAAAGCTTTAAAGAAAAAGGGAGGTCATATTCAAACATGCCTCTGTCTCTCTCTCTTACCTTTCATCTCCTTCTGCATATACAGGCTGTCTAGGCAGAACAAGGCATCAACATGATGCCCCCTTTACACTCAGCATTGTCTCTGGAGGTGGGGTGGGGTTGGAGGGGCAGTGGCGTGGATGGGGGGAGAGGTTGAGGACAGAGTGTGCAGACAGAGGCAGGCAACAAGGGATGGAATGGCATGGAATAAAGGAGGAGGAGTCACTGAAGACGGACGGACAGCAGGTTGGACAGGAGGTGGTGCACGTCACACAGGTAGCATGGATGAGGCGGGCGGACCTTCATGGAGGCAAGAGAGGAGGAGGGAAGAGGAGATGCGAGAACATTCACAGACACTCCAGACAGGAGCATGCTGGGAGTTACATGCCAGCGTTCTGAATGTCCACCACTCAGAACGCCTCCCCCTCTGACATTTGGGGAAGATGGTAAATATTTCATAAAAACTTAGAATCAGGAGGAGGGGGAGAGGCTGTTGCCGAGTGGCGTACACACCGTAACACACTGAGAGGAGGACAACGCAGCAGACGACCCTCTGCCCTCGGCCCTGTGGTCCTACCTGAGAAGATGAGCTTCTCCTTCATCACGCTGACGTCTCGGCTCGACCTCCTGACATTGGCGGCGCTCAGCATGATCTGTTCCGGGTTGTAGCTGTGGACGCCGCTCATCCGAAACCTGGTGGGGCGGGGAGAGGACGGGGGTTTGGGGTGCAAACGCGTCACAGCTCTGGCAGCACAGTGGACACACTGCTGCCTCCGCATTCGTCTGCACCGCCGGCAAATTACGGTAAAAGCAAAACGGTCCTTTTGCGTCTTTGGTGGAGTTTTCCATTACAGTAGCTGCGGAAGGCATTTACTCTCCCTACTTAAAAGAAGCAAGTCTTTATTCCTCTTAAATTTACCAAGCCTAATTCGTCTCCATGAGGCGCGAATCAGGCGCACAAACAAGCCAGGTCCAGCTCAGGTAAGCATCTATACATGCAGCTGCTGAGGCACTTTACATGAATGCATATCCAGAGTTCGTTTGTGGGGTGAAATCATCTCCTCAACACGTTGGACAATAAAATAACACTTAAATCTCAGCTTGGCACTTGGCCTTGGATATCTAACGCCAAGTGAGCGGAGACGCATTCATTTTGGCCTTCAGGGATAGAAAAGCGACGCCTTAGAGCAGTGGCAGCAGTGTCGGATAAGAGCTCGGGACGAGAGACCGATAAAAATCCAGATGGTCAGAGGCGGAGCAGAACAGACGAGGAGTGACACAGAGAGAGAAACAAAAGAATGAGTGAAATAAACATTAGACAGAGAGGGCACGACGGCACGACGGATGAGAAATCGATAAAGATCACGAGAGAGGCTGAAAGGGGAGAAGAGTGCGGGTCAAGGGAGGTGACCCAGTTACCTGATCGTGTGATAGCTGAGAGAAGATGCCAGAATGCAGCAAAGGAACATGCATGTCGAGGGAGAAGGCAGAGGACAGGGAGGGAGGGGAGGGTAGAGACAGACAAAAGAGGGAAGGAAACAGGGTCGGGGGACACAGAAAGAGAGAGAGAGAGAGAGAGGGAGGTCAGTTGAGAAGCTGGCAGAAGCGACCGAGGAGATCAGCAGAAGCAGAGAAAATCCACACGGGTTAGTGAGAGCTGCTCCTGATCGTCCATCACTGGAGATCGAGTCAAAGTCAAAAAGTCAAAGAGCGGCACACTCCCACAAAGAGGCTTTGGTGGAGTGCAGAGGCGGCTTGCATGCTGCTGCTAGGCCACAGCGCCCCTCGACGTCCACATCAGTATGTGGCGACAGCATGTGAATTGCGCGTAAAAGGCACATTGGGGAGCGCGGAGCAAAGGAGACGCTCTCATAACAGCTTGTATAACCGCAGAAGAAACGTGGTCTTTTCAGAGGGAGGAAATAACTACTCTGCTACGAAAACACCGTAGGCAGCAATTGAACTAAACAAAGGGTGGTAAATGCGCGAGCGTGAGGGCCATCCTCTCTGATGGACTAAACATGCCGCCTCATTCAAGGTAGAAAGCGGCACCTCGAGTATGAGAAGCAGTCGGGGATTCGGTGCACGACAGCTTTCACAAAGTTGCTGACAACCCAGTGAATTTTTATCAAATATTCATGGGTGTTTTGAGGGAGATGTAGCATCACCTGCAAATTATCTTCGCAACCCTCACTGGCAAGGTGCTGTGTTGCAAATGACAGGTTACTAAATCCTGTCCAGTTACGTCACAGGGTATGAAGGAGGCCTGGCACTCAGACATCAATGACTAAGAATAAAATGGATTTAGAATTTCCATTTCCATTTTACTGTCAGAAATTGTTCTGTCCAGCCCTTTCAAGCAACTCTTTGTGTGGCTGATCACACCGAGCCCGTAGCCTCTTTACCGCCGCAGCTTAGATTGCGCGGCAATTTGTCTTTTCTTGCTTGTGTGCCCCAGATAAGAGTACCTGATTCAACCGGCAAAGTGGGACGGCAGTTTGCGGAACAGAACTCCGTATCAACACCTAACTAAGGAATCCAGAACATTGCTTAAAGGTTCACTGTGATATTTTAGGATCACCTCCATCACAGAGTGAGTGTACTTACTTCTGCAAAATGAATATTCCTATGACAACAGCAACGGAGATGACGTCAGCAGACACCCACATCAGAAAGTACTCATTTGGTCTCTGTGGACACACCCACATCCACACACAGACACACACACGCACATAGACACACACAGACACACACATCTGATTAAGACATTGTGCCGAGTAATTATGTCCGCCACAGGTTATTGTTCTGGTTTCTGAGGTCTAATATTATTGCAAACAAGACTGAATGGAGCATTAGGAATGTTCTGAAGGACATGAATGAAAGAATGGACACAGTTAACATGCAGTCTTGACGCCATGTTGGCCAGTGGCGATACAACTTCAGATAGTTTTGCATAACATAAAATAACAGGCAGAAAGGTTGCATCATCCCTGGCTGAGCAGTGAACGTCCTGGTTTGTGCCAGATATTTTTAGCAAAGTGCCTTCTTCTTAACCAACAGTCACAGAGGTTTACTGCACAAATGGGGTCTTCCTCATTACGTATGTCAGAGACCTAGTTTCGCTTGCATGCATTTTTAAGTGCTTTGTCGGCTCAAAAACAAACAAGCAAAACGTCAGCATGGTTCATTTTATCGTCTTAATAGTTCAATTGATGTTTCTGTCACGTATAGATGTTTGTTGTTGCAGCTTTGACTCAACAGACAGAGTCCTGACCCTGCTTAAAGTCAGGTGGCAGACAGTGAGGAAGGCAGATGCCACCCCAGCCTGGATTCACAGCAGGGGGGAGCAGGGAGTCACGTCCAGCATGCAGTCATGCCGATCGCCCTTATGGCTACACAGATGGGAAATCCTCGCAGGCAAAGCCTTCTGACGCGGCCAGGAATCGAACGGAATGGCAGCGCGTGGGCGCTTCCCAAAATGAGTGAGACACCAGAGGAGAGCTGCTACTTCATTAAAAGAAATGACGGTGAACACTTGATAGCGTGATAAAGTGACATCTGTGATCCTCACCATGAGCCAGACTGGATAAGGCAATTTTTTGAGGATGTGTGGAGCCTCAGATGAGACGGATGCTGCTCCACTGCACCACAGCACGGAGTACAGCCAGGGCTCGTTCACCGTGTACAGCGTCAGGCTGATGTTGCTCTGTGCAAACTCTCTGATGGCAAACAAATACATCCCTTGAGGAAGACTGTTTACTTCTTCGGACAATAACTGCTGGTACACAGCTGAGTGTATGTTATTTTACCGGATATCTTCTGTGTCGGCCTGGTTGTATCGCAGCAGCAGTCTACTGATGCCGCGGTCATGTAGACTTTGGGGACTTTGTTTCTCGGCTGATGTTTGGACCAGATCAGGCGCGAGAAGCCTTACCTGATCTCTATCCTTGTCTGGAGTCCACATCACCTGCACACAAGAATATGTATGCAGGCCATACTTAGCCTATTTACCTTCCATGTCCACGACTGAGATGTAAGGTTTGATTCCAGACACTCACCAGACTCTGAGGCAACCCGGACTGCAGTACAACTTGCAGGGTGTCGTTGATCCAGCTGTAGTAGCAGGGGTGCATCGGAGGAGGTCTCCTGAGCCGGAAAACCACCGTGGTGTTGTAGTAAGAAGCAAGCTTCAGAAGCTGCTCCAGGCTGCACACGGTCTGATTGGCAATTAGATTTTTCTCCCGCACAGACATTGAGCCAGCTGTCCAGAAGGGGTCATCCTAGAGCACATTCAGACCATGTGGGGATAAGCTTAGTGGAGAGGAAACTCATATTTCAAATTGAGTTCTGTTGGTGTATCAAATACTGACAAGTGCTCAAAGGGAAATCGGACATTATCAATGGCAAAAAACTGAGCCTATCGATGATGTTCTCCACATACAAGTGGAGCTCTTGTACCTGCAGGAACCACCGGCCTGCATTGAGGCGATGGAGATCCTTCCAGTAGAAGAGAGACGCATCCTCAGCCTGTCGGTCTGGAAAAACTACCCTTACGTCTGTGGTTCTTCGCAGGGTGCGATCGTGCATCAGGAAAGGCACACCATCCATGCTGCACCCCCCACGTCAAAGAAACGCCAGATGGAAAACAAATGGGAGAGACAATGGAATTGAGAGACAAGTGAAAGTGGGACTAGATGAGACAAGGTAAAAGAAGGCTATGCAATAGGAATGGTTAGGAAGTGGATTAGTAATGTCACCTGACCACGTTCCTTCATCTTGCGGATTGGTGTAACAATGAAGTTCTCAAAACACTAAGTCTGATACATATTAATGTCAAAGAAGAAGAGCTGGTCTGTGGCAAATACATACTGCCAAAAATAGGAGATAGATGAGCATATGTGGGTTTGGCTCAATTAAAATGAGCAGTTTAAGATTTCCAGGGAGCAGTCATAGTAACGAATTCATTACTGAAATAATGACCTCGGCTATATGTTTATAGCTATTACACACTTGACGACGATTCTTATAAACACAAAGTCACTGCAACGTGTTTCACTAGGAATTTTTTCATGTCCTTCTTATCAAGAACTCCTCATGACTCAGCACATCTCAGATTCATCTGTCAGCAGCCTGCACTAATCACAAACCTGTTTGTCCCACAGGAGTGTGTGGTGAACACCCTGCACCGTTTGTGCTTTTCCGACACCAGCACACGCGAGCGACACACACTAGAGAGCCAGTTGCTTCATTGCTGCAGCAACTTAACGTTGCGACGAAACAAAGAGACTCCTTCTCCAAGATTTAACCTCTGAACTTAGCCCTTTAAAAACTCCCTAAAACCACAAATAAACACGATGCACCACCTCCTCCCAGCCAATCGCTATACATGCCCAACACATGCAAGGATCGCCTGGTCTTCCGCAGCCACTGCAGTTGGCCTCCCGCCCCTTCTCACTCCGTGTCTCTTGCTTGAGGTTCGTGAGCTCAGTCTGTCACCTCTGATTACCCCAGTGATGTCATGACTTCATCCACTGTGGGGTGAGATGCTGATCTGATGCTACGCCCTGGTCTATTCGCTGGCTCGCTGTTACAACCACTTAAGTTTAAGTCCCCATGTGGCCAGTTTGGCATTCAGAATACTGGAACAAATGAAAAACATGCTCCTCCAAATTACGCCTGAATAAGACAAAAAAGGGACTCGAGATAAATTTGTGCTCACTCTGGCTGAATATCACCGCATTTGACGCATTTGAACAATACTCTGTACACACTTAGACATGCCTCAGAACCCCTCCTAGTCACCTTAATTAGTATGGTGATATTCCTCATGGTCTGTTTTTTTCCTTTTATAAAAACGCATAATAACATCGGGTAAGAGAGGGTCTTAAATCTTTATTGTACCGTATTGATTCAGCACTTTGACCATTTGCCCATCCTCTGCAAGTAGTTTGATCCAGAATGTGTCTGTCTGAGTGGGACCATTGATTGTTTTGTTGTGTGTGTGCGCATACCTAATGGTCACGTCAGCCTCCAGCCCAGTGGCATTCATCTGCAGTGCCCGGTGGAAGGACAAGAGTGTGTTCTCTGGGGCAATCTGAAGGCACACACACACACAGACACACACACAATATTTCAGTGCTCTGCCACGCCTCCAAACTGAACACAGCGTAAAACATGGTTGGATTTGAAAATGAGTATCTGAAAACGCACATGTGTTGTCTACCTCAGAGTTGGATGTCAAAATTAACCTCTATTCGTTAAATGTAAAAGAATGTTGTGGAATTTATCAGACAGATCCAAGTATTCACATCTCAGGCTGATAGTATGAGTCGTCACAAAGCAAAGACATAAGGAATTCCAAAATAACGTTAACCAGAATATCTTGTGAGTCAATAATTACCCCTGATAGGATAGGCATGATGATCTAATCGATAAAGTCTTACTGGAAAGCTGAGGCCAAGTCCCCACGGGAGACTTTGAGCCCTTCAAGACCACGCCTACTGTGAAATTCCTCCATTCGATTGATCACTTCGCACAACCACCACAAAACAGGGTGGGATTCTGACCGCATATGGTAATTTCCAGATAAATTGGGAACAAAGCACTGAATAATAGTGGGCCACAAATCATCCAGGTAATAACCAAAACCATTCAGCGATGTCCATAAATTACAGAAACAGCACAAGGAGGTATTTGACTGAGCATCAGACATTGAGGAGTACGTTACTAAGAAATCCTCCATACTCTCTGCTCTAAGCGCTGCTCTAAGAGGATATGACAGGACAGGAAATTTCAATTTCTACAGTGTGACTGCATGATGCACTACTCACCATTGGGGCTCCCTGGTGACCAATGACACTGGGCCGTGATTTGAGGTTGCTGGGATCCATGATGCAGGGGGAAGTGATGTACAGAGGGACCAAGTACAGGCCCAGTAACATACTCATGTACAGCATCAGCACCACGACCAGGAACACTGGAGTGGAGAAACGCAGCCAACACTGGGTTATTACCTCCTTAATGAGGAAATAATGAAATGTGACCATTGTCTTTCCTTTCCTTTTGTCAAACGTATTTTGGGGATAATCTTGAGGGAATGACTCATCTCAGGTGGTTGAAGAGGCAAGAAACTGATTGGCATAAATGCTTAGCCACTTTACCCATTTTTTGGGGCATATATTTTTCACATTTTTCCAGTAGTGTTCAATGCCGTTTTGGCTCTTAGTTCAGGTGCCAAAGAAATACATGTTCTTTTGAATGCATGATAATAAAGCATGGTATGTGGGAATACACACAAAAACACAGGCACACAAGGTCAATGCTGCAGCAAAGTGTGTGAATGATCGATCTTGTTGGAAAGCACCAACATGCAGCCTTCACCCAAGAAAACACGCACGCACGCACGCACGCGCACACGCACACACGCACACACGCACACACGCACACACACACACACACGCACACACAGGAATAGGAGACGGCGTTACGCATACTAAGATGGGCGCCTTGACGTATACAAACTAACAACTGAAAGTGCAGCCAAACACAATCTAAACATGCAAACTCATCAAACAGCGTCCGGCACAAAAATCTATGTCGCTGACAGTGAAATAGATCTCCGTGACTTCACATAAGCAAAGCTCGTTCATCACACGCTGGTCTGGAAGAAAGAA
>OMPJ01015698.1:28849-52382 GCA_900312935.1 Carapus acus | reverse complement strand
TCTTCCACGTCCACAGTTTGTGGGCTTAATGGGCTGGTAGCTTTACAAAACCCCGAAGATGGCTGTGGTTACCAAGATTGCTGTCTTACCAGCCCCCGGACGTGCCGCACGGCAGTGGCTGTGGAAAAAACGTCGACAGCCTCCGAATCAAGACCTTAGTGACGGATGATTCCATCTTAACTTGTGTTATGAGCGCTGATGTTTCCCCTGCTGGACTTATTAGCTCTTAAACTGATGGAAGCTCTCTCGAAATAAGGAAAGAGACGAGTAGATGCCTTTTGGGGAAAAATTGTTACTATGGGGAGTGTTGTGTTTGACTCAGGGGTCATAGTTGCAACCTCGTCTTTACTTAACAGTAATTGAGTGCAGTTACGATAATTTTTTTGTTGTGATACCATTGTCCAAGGACAACACAAAAATGATTTCAGGAAATGGGCAATCTGTCTACATTTGCAGGTACTGCTTTTTGGCTAGTCCGCAAAGAACTAAAACCCGCCTAATTGTTCCAGGAACAGCAAAAACAGATCATTTAGACACACCAAAAAAAATACTGGACGAACCGTTTCCAGCTCCTCCAACTGTCACTGCAGAGCTATTAATTGGTGGTAGAGAAAGTAAAGCCTACAATAAATAAAATATTATTTTTGGAGTTAATGTAAAAAAAATTGCAGGCACGCGAGCATTGTTTTCCCCACAAATCATGTTGAAGGAACGTCCCCGTCAAGCAGCGGACGTACTGGAGCCAGTGTATTAGTGAGCCAACACGTTATTAATGAGGTTCTGATGTACTGCTGTGCCTGCGGGTGGTCTGCGATCACCACGAGGGTGGACATCACCGGAGTTGGCAGCAGCATCATTATCATCAAGGTTCTCAGTCTTTCTTTGCCCGCACAAGTTGCTCAATTCCAAGTAAGTAATGATGCGAGATGCAGGAAAAAATGAATTTCTACAGATTTTTCAAAAGAATGGCTAGCCGAGCTTGCCAGCACTGCGCAGTAGCGTGGAATTCATTTTCGCTCGCACTGACGATTTGTTGATTCGCGTGCCAGTGTCGCCTTATCTTGGCCGTCTAATTATATCAGAAGAGCTTAAGCGTAGTGGAGTTTGGAGCGAGTTGCCGTTGGCGAGCTGTTCAAGTGTTGCATGTTTATATAGGTGGAGAGCTGCCAATGTATAGTTTATGTGTCGATAACACTTTTTGTGAAATAAACATTCCACACGTCGTCCCACTTATGGGCCATAGGCAACAAAAAAATCCCAGTTTGCTTTGTCCTAAGACGCACAAATGCGACGTTGGTATGGATGACACTTCTCCGCCATGTGTCGAGTGTAAGGCTTGCGAAATACATCTCAAGTGAAAAAGACAAATGGCGCAGAGGGGGTTGAAATCCAAACTAAAACATTGGAGCTTATCGCAGAAATATTTTCGATTTGGAAGTGAGTGCGTGCTGTGAGTCAGAGCGGTGGGGATTTTCTTTTAATAAATTGCACTGCAAAGCAATGTGGGACTTCTGTGTATATTCATATATGCAGTGATGAAGACATTCAAAGGTACTCGCTGTTGGCCCTGGCCGGTAGATGAAGTGGAGTGACTGCACCGTTATTACGAGAAATGTTCCATGTGTGACCCCCCCGCAGGCAAAGACTAGCCATCATGTGATCAACGCTGCCCTCCACAGATTACCTCATCCACACCCGCGGCGCCCGAGTAACGTGTGTGTAGGTGGGCCGGATCCATAATTCTGTACTATTTCCTAACACCCGGCAGACAAAATTCCAACTTTGTAAAAAGGCATGTCTGCCTCTGAAATTGCTGTGTGCACTCCTCGCTGTCCCCCTCTCTTCCTCCCTCTCTCTCTCCCTCCCTGTCTGTCTCTCCTCTTTTAATTTCCTGCCATTATCGGCGAGCTACAGACTCACAATAAGCGTTATTACCAGCGATTCTGTATACCTGTAATCATCAGCTCGGCAGCGCTCGGAGGGGATCAGCGGTGGCGCAGCTGACGAAAGCACGGCGCGCGAGTGCCCATGTGGAATATTTTAGCCAAAGTGAACATTGGCATTGCGCGCACAAAGCTTTATTGTGTATGATAATAAAGCAATTTGACAGTAATTGTGATTAAACAGTGTGTTTAACTTATGTTAATCAAGGCAATCAATCATCACTTCATTACTCGCTGTGTATGGTTGAGTTCACCCACACCTTCAGCCAAGATACTTCAAAGCTGGTAGCCCTCGCATTTTAATCACCACTAGTGAGTCAGGGCCACTACAGGCTCCCAGACGCTTTGTCCGTCCTAGCAAAGTCCACAAAGAAAAAAAAAAAGATAGGAGACAACTGGCGGCTGGACAAAGATTGAGAACGCGTGGGTGTGTGTGGGGTGGGTGGGTTGCCTGTGGGGTTGTTCTTATTTCCAGGTGCTTCATGGCAATTGTGATTAATGTTCAGGCAATAAGATACTGTCACTAAAGGACACATCCTGCCCTGCTCAAGGACTCGGCCATATCAATAAATGTCCCTCTTTGTCCCTCCGTCTTCCTCTGTCCTCTTAAACACCCCGCCTGCCATGTGATACTATGTCAGCTTTACTTACAGCCTGGCTGTCAGTCAGGCGCTGCCCTGTGGAGAGCCAAGACAATGGGCCCTTCAGGCTGTCCTGTCCAACCCCCCCACACCCCGTCACTCCCCTACCTCCTCTCCATGCATTGTGTTATTGTCGGTCAACAACAAGAGCGTGTGTTTGGTTTCGGCCTTCATTGTTTTCGTGGGGTCTGCGTTCAAAATTGTCTTGCGGGGGCGTCGGGTTCTAAACTGGTACTGCGTCCTGTACTCCACCTCCCCTGCGACCCACCCTCCTCCTACCCCCTCCCTAAGTGCTCTTAAATTATGCCAACAAGCAGCATCAGTACAGGATCCAACTCTCTGTGTGTTCCTGCTTTGGTTCTCTTTTTCTCCCTCTCTCTCTCTCTCTCTCCCTCTCTCTCTCTCTTTCTCTTTCTCCCTCTCTCTCTTTTTTCGTGTTGAATTCACAGAACACATGCATCTGTTGAATCGCGCATTGTCCATCTTCATAAAATTGCCTTCTTTGTGTGTGAGATGGCAGCAGCGCACCTTTGCACCCACACGCAAGCCCCCATGGTCCTTGGGATGTTTTGTGACCGGCTGTTATTTCGCACATTTTGAAAAGAAACAATTTGCCGAGGATATTGTGTTTATGCAACTGTGCTCCTCTAATCGCTGCCCATTATTGTTGTTATTATCATCACCGCTGCTTTACCTGAAGCATATTGATTATTCCAGCTACTGCAACAAAAAGCACCGCCGACTCAAGCGGCCTCTCTGCTGATATAATTCTCTGTTAGTTTTCGGCACATTTTGCCATTGTGGTCACAATCTCTCTATCAGGTGATATGGAAAACACAACATGGGTTTGAAGAGGATTTTTTTCTTTTTTTGGTTAATCCCAATCAAAGTTTCCTCTGTGCTTTTTGATCCTTTTTTTATGAGGACATGAAGCTGATGAGTTTTCATTTTTGTGTACTGTTGTGAACCTAAATCCCTCTGGGACCCTGTAGGTGATATGAGGATGAAGGAATTAATCCTTTTTTATTGTATACGTAATTATTCCTTGGATATGTTGCCTCTCTGCATTTGACCAGTCCTCAGTATTTGAGGAGCAGTCAGGGGTTCAGTGTTCAGCACAGGGGCACCTTGGCATTGCTGTAACAGAAGCGACGAATCAAACCAGTTATTAAGTTTTTGAATTTCTGTTTTACCTCCTGAACATGTCACCTCAGTGTAAAGGCAAAGCTTTTTGCAGATCCTACGCTGGATGTGTAATCTTTCCATCTTTATTTTCCATGGATCTCTTTGAGTTCACACACGACAGGAAGGCCTTGTGAAGAGGATGTCAGCTTAGGACCTATTTTTGGATGAGAGGTTTGCACTCTGCTGGCTTGTTGGTGGTGGCGGTGGCTTTGTAGTGGTAGCTCGAGGTTCTTTGCGGAAGTTCTGGTGACGTCCCTCTCCACCACTGTGTGGGTTTCCTGGATGAGCTCCGGTTTCCTGACACAGTCACGAAAAGTCAAACTTGCAAACTCTCAAACTTTAAAAACTCTAAATGTGACTTTGGACTGTTAAGAAGGGTGTGAATCAAAGTCGGTGTTGCTGTGTGCTACCTGTCCGCCAGACCACCAACCTGTCCTGGCTGTATTCATACCTGCCACCCATTGCATGCTAGAAGAGGAGGGTTTTAAGATCGCTTTGGATAGCCGAGCGAATCCAGCAGAGAGGCAAGTGCGACCCGAGCTTTGTATAATCCAGTCATGACTTTCAAAACTGCATTTTGCAGAGTTGAGTTGGCTGCAGGAGAGTGCGGGGAGTGCACTCCCTCATATAAAGAAGTATTCATGGGAAAAAAATGCTCAAGTGGCAGTAATTAATTCTCTTTTCTTGGCCTTTGTGAAATGCCGAGGGCCAAAACGTTCTCATGTTTTCTTGGCCGGTGTGTCCCGCTGGTCGCAATTGATCGAATCGCTACAGCTGTGTCACATGGGGAAAACTCATGTATTGTTCACTAGCTCCATCCTCTGCTATTAAAATTGTGCTTCCAGCTTCACATTTATCGAAGAAATCAAAAATATATTTTCTTTGGGCCGGCATCTCTGGCCCACTTCTGCCAAGAACAACCGACCCTACCGCCAAACGCCATGGCTCCAGAAGTTCGCCTCCTGAAGGTCACGTCCACCAGCCTGTGCCTCCATCATTTCCCAGTCGTCTGTGTTATGAGACAAACGAAGACCTCAAAAGAGGAAAAACAGCTGTCCTTTGCTGCTGCCTGTGACCCCAAAGGGCTTCTCCTCTGTCATAGCGGCGCCATTTTGCTAGACCGGCCTCACACTTACTGGTGATTGAGAGGCTGCCAAAGTAACCAAATCAGATGAGAGAAAGGGAGTTAGGTAGGCAGCCGTTAGCCCTTTTTTTCTCCCCCTTTCTCGCAGCCAAAATGAATATTGAGCAGGAGTTAATAATTGAGCTGAAAGCTGAAAAAAATCAGTAAGAGTGTAGAGTAAGAAAAAAACTAGAGCTTTAATTTAAATGTATTATTGTTAGATGCACAGTGCAAAGCTCCCTGTGTTGCCTACTGTCTTTGCGTCTGTGGGCCTATCCCTTTGTAAGTACTCTGAGCTCATTGCAGAGTACAATACTTAGTTATGCACCTTCTTCTTTATTTTTGTATTCGCGTGTGTTCATTCCGATGTTGAAGTTGGCTTGTTCATTGTGAGGGTGAAGTCTGCAGTCATACAAGCTAATCCCAAGATGGTCGTCACTTTCCTATCCGCCATCCACCCTCTTTGCTCATTATTTCTCCATCACCACCTTCCCTCCTCCCCCCAATGTGAACGCCCAGAACGCACCCCTCCACCCCCCCAGCCCCTTGGTGTTTGCCTTCGAGTATACAACCAGATTGATGTTGTGTTCCTTTCTGTTGCAGCCACTTTGAGTGTTTCTATTTTTTCTCCTTCTCCTTCTCCTTGCCTGTTTGGGAAATAATAGGACTGAACCCTTTGAGAGAAGTTGCTTTCAAAAAAAGAAAATAAATAAAGAGGGTTGTAGTGGTACTGTAGTGTTTTTCCTCGTAAAAACAGAAACTGGTGAACTTGTGCTGCTGCAGTTTTCCAGATACACAGTAATTACAAGGCGCAGTTGGAATCTTGAGATTCTGGTGGCCCACTTGAGGACTTTGTTAAATTTTTTGCATGTTGCATGTGAGATTTCAAAAGAAGGAGAACTTGTTGCGTCTGCAAGTTTACTAGTTTTTTTTTTGAGGTGGGGGGTCGAGGGAGTCTGGAGTCGACCCTATCGATCCTGATGACATGTGCTCCCTCGGGAAATGCAAATGTTTCTTCAACACAAGCATTCAAACCCTTTTGCTAGCAGAATCCTAATTACCTCTGGATTTGAATATCATGGCCTTTTCCTTTGACATTTTCATATTTCCAAAAGACGTTGTTTTAGGCTCTTCTCTACACAGACAGCTCTTGTTTTCCCATTCAAGACTGAAAGATTTGCTGTACAAAGCGGTAGACAATCAAATTGAATGAAGTGGCAAACTAAAAGAGCGTCTCTGGCATGACCCCTCCCTCTGGAGGGCGCCGTTCCGACATAACCGTCTGCTTATCTCTTGGTTCCACTGTCTGGCAACGGCATGACAGCCGCCACGTGTTATTGTCACATCCAATCCAAACCCTCCAACAAAAGTGTTTACCACAGCAGAGCCACCCGATCTCCAGGTAACCGTTGATCAGCTGGGGATTCCTCAGATTGCCCCCACACCCCACTTAACTATCTGCCTCCAAGAGTGTAATAACACTGTTAGCTCATCCTGGCGGTTATTATAATGGCGAGGGTGAGCTGCAACAAACACCGGCAAGTCTGGCGGTGATTCGTCGTGTTTTCTGGTGGACCACAGATCTATTCTGATGGAGCGATTTAAGCCCAATTGTGAGATAAAAAGCTGTAACGATAATCATTACATTAATGAAGATTATGGTCAGGTTTTGGACATATGTAAGCAAAGAGGATTTTTGGCGGCTTGTCTGGAGAGCCCCAACTTACCGCCGACGGGGCTCAGCATTCTGTCGTGACCTGTCGGGCATATGTGTGTGTGGAGAGAACAACACGTGCGCTGGAGCGTAGCAATTTGGTGCTGTCACGACTAATCAATTATATGCAATTATCAATTATATCAAGGGGAAAACACGCATGCAAGGGATAATTTGACACTGTGATCCCCTTAGCGTGTGCACACATAGACACTCACACACAAACACACTCCGAGTAAAATGCTGGAGAGTGAAATGCAGACCTATCCCCACAAAAGATGCTGCTTATGCTGTCAAGACTTCTAAAAGGCCCTTACACTCTCCTGAATATGTACGTGCTCACGCACGCACGCAGACATACACACGCACGGTGCGAAATGCCATTCAGAGGGAAAATATTTGCATTATTTTACATTAACATTTGACAGCATTGTACAAAATCATGGGTATTACATTGTCATGTGAAGATGATTCACTATGAAACATTCTCCAGTCATCGTTGCTGAGGTAGCTTAATAACTGTTACTGTTTCTCATTAATTGTCAGATTTCTGTTGGCATCTGCTAAACTGGTTGGTAGGTGCAGCTATGTCCTGACATCTAATGGTATGTGTTTGTTCCATTAAGTGTTGGGCAATCTATAGGGGATTTATAGCAGATCAAAGGATTACAGTGGATTGCGTTTTGGTCCCTTACGGATGCTTTCTGCTAGGAGAGGAAAAGGAACTCCGTACAAGGTAAGGTTCGAAAAGTACCATGGCCCATTAGGCTGTCATTAGGCGATAATTAGTAAACATGATGCGGCAGTGGTTCGTCTCTCTGACCTTGGCAGGTTGACGAATTGCCGCAAACTTTGCGCGCTGTCTGGTCACGGCTTCTGTCTGTCACCGACATGTTTTCACTCTTCTGCCAAAAGGAAAGGTCTACTTTTAGCATGTAGATGGAAAGGAAGCATCTCTGCTAGTTAAGATTAAAGACGACTAATTATGGCTATAAATAAAGAAGTGGCGTTTCGAATCAGAATGAAAGTCCTGTGGATGGGAGGCAAGGGGGGTGTCTGTGACATCACCTGTGGCTGTCAACAGTGCGCAACAGTTTTCCTCCTCCTCGCACGGCGCCAGGACACGCAGGAGCGGAAGCAGCAGTTGGTGCTCGTATATCTCCCAGAAGAATGTAACAGCGTGGCATTTTCGTTCTTTGACCTGAATACAAATGCGGGAGGCTTGTTTCTGGCCATTAGAGGCTAAAGCCACCTGCGCATTGGCTTCAGCACTCGGCCATCATGGTTTCAACCCAATTACAATCATTATCCTGAGGTGTAGCCAAGCCACCGCTCAATTAAAAGCAGCATTTTGTACTATTTTTTTCTTCTTTGCAGTTTCTGACTGAGGTCCCTCTCCATGAATCTGCCAGTTCCAGAATTGGTTTTTCTGTGATTTCAATAGAATGTGTACAGTCAACTATCTGAACCAAGACAGACGCTTCAGACTCGGAAAAGACCGAATGCCAACAAACTGCCATGTCAGAGAGCTAGCACAAACTTCAAGGGACGAATGCGGTCTGAACAGATGTCCTTGATTGTCCATAGTTCTATGTTGGCTGAGGCGATGGATGTTGTAATCGTCTTGTAATCCCCTTTGGCTAATTAGCTGCCATCTTATGGTGACGTGCCAATCGATTCCACTCTTCAGAGGGCCTCTGAAGGTAATCAACAGGAGCAACCTGCTATTGTTTCCAGATAAACTGCATCTCCAAAAGTGACATTTCTAGTTTTCTCCCCGAAGTACTTTAAACACAGGGCAGAGAGTAAACAGCAGAGCTTTTATTTGTTGTCGTTTTGGGACTTCTCATCTCAAGGAATTGAGTTTTTAAACTCCAAAAAATGACAACATGAAAGCCTAAAGCATCTCTAACACTCCTATTTGTTTTGTGAGTCTCGTAAAAAGTGATTGATTTTGCCGACTTCTCAACCAACAAAGAAAATAACTGTAAACCCTTTGCAACGAGTTATGCACTGCTATGTTTTAAAAAAATGGCTACGAGGGCACTTTTAGTACGTTGTTGAATTTAATGAACGCACAGTTGTGTCTTTTAGATGTTAATGTGATTTATTTTTTGCGATATTTCTAGGTTGAAAGGCCATGAAAATGATCTCAGACTTTTAATATCTGCAGATTATCAGTTCACATGCAGTGTTTGGTGAACCTTCAATGTTGTACAGAAATAAATGCTCGTTACTGCTGAGGAAATTTAAAGGATGAAAATGTTCATCTCCTTCCTAAGTGAAACCCCATCAGTATTTATTATAATTAATTTCATCGAGGTCCAACTGCGAAATATGTGTCGGTCGTGCAGGCTGAAACATCTCCGTCTCTCTGGCATAATTAAATCATTATCTGGCTCACACTGTTTCTGACAGCTTGGCCTTTGTAAGGCTCTGCAGAAATAAGTCATGAATCTGGTACTTCGCAGCGGGCTGATGCCACTGAAAGCTGGCGCAAAGATATCCAGCGCATCAGTGGCATATTCATGCCTTCTAAATCCAGCCCTCAAATATTGATTGGAGCTCTACATCAAAGAAGGTTTTAAGGAGGAATGGAGGAGGTTTGACTTGGTGGAGCAGCCCTCGGGCGAGCGTGATGAAGCTGTTTGGGAGCGGAGTGAGGGCCAACCATGCTGTGCGGTTCTCTATGACCAACATTGAGTCATTAAGTGGAGCTGGTAACAGCTGGTTGTGTGCATCCCTATGGGTTTCCATTCCGCTCTTACCGTGCCCACAGCCCAAAGGTTGAGCGGCCTGGGTGCTACTATTTGATTCTGAGGACTTTGAAAACGCTTTTTGGTGGATGCGTAACTGTGGTTAAGTTCATACATATTCTTCGTGGGTGCATGTCAGGGCAGGGTATTGTTAGGAACCTCACGATTCGATTTGATTTGATTCAATTATCAATTCGGTTTTGATTTAAATGCTTCCATTCCACTCAGTCAGAGGTAGAAATACACAAATGATTAATAGCACCTTCTGGCAGTTTTCAATTATTTATTTTCATGGCCATGACAATACATGTGGTATGTTACTCACTTCACTCTACCCTTGAGCAATAAAACCTTTCGAAAATAAAACATTCGCAGGCAGTACCATCACAGCTCACTTGTGCATATGTACCAGTAGTACAAAAGTTAAAAAAAAACATGACACCACTGTGAGTTAACTAAAATAAAATGTTTTTCCTCTTTTACATTGTCATATAACTCAGCGTCATGTGTTACCTAGTTGGCCAGGAGGCTTCGATGCATCGATTCTTCAATATTTTTACCCACCCCTGGCGTATGCACAATGAAGGTAATAAAAGCCAATGTCCAGGTGGCATTGATGTCACGCTAAATCATTTGGAGGTAGGCGGACCCATTTACCTGACCCGCAATCAACCAAAACCATTCTGACTGCTGAATTTATCTCTGAATCAATAACTGGACAATTGAAGCAATGCTCCACATTGTCTCTGGTCGAGTGACCTTAGAAGCTCCTCGACTGAGGAGAAATCTGCTACAGATTGAAGATTGAAACCTTAGCGGTGTGTGATTGTGCCGAAAAAAGCCAACGTGAGGTGATGTCGATTAGTTAGATCAAGATCATTTTGATAAAGTGCGTCTTAAAATGAGTAAATGTCTGACCAACCGCAGGAAAGTTCTGAGCAACAGCTTCGCAACGATCATTTCATATATGTGCTGAAGTGAATTATAGTTTTTAATCGTTGCCATCTCAGGATGCCTTTGAATGGTCATCAAATCCTGTACCCACGTCTTGTACCACACTGAGTCTGTTTAATATAGCACTGTGTGCAGTAATCAGGCGGCACATTGAGAAATTTCTATTTTTCAGGCTAGGCCCTACACTGTAGCCTCATTCTGTGTATATGGTGACGTTAGCTTAACACTATATCCTATGCAGGAAGTCCTCCAGTTTTAATTCAAGCTAGTCCGTCACAGTCAGACAATGGAACAATGGTCCGCCAATGGTTCCTTGCAAGTAGGGAGTAAATGGCGGGATGTGTATCCACCCCCCACCTTCCCTTTTTTCCCCTTGACTGTAGGAAAACAGAATACACAGGAGACTTTGATCTTTTCCAACAAGTCAGCCTTTGTTAGACCTTTTCTGGCCACATGCTCTGCAAAGTCTCTGATATTTAATGTAGTGTGTTAGTATGGCCTTACTTGTTCAGCGCAGAGGAGGCGAGGTTGAGGCTTGACGTCATGCGCGGCTCGGCCCTAATCACCTCTGGCTCAAATGAAATTACAGAGCTGATAATTGGAGCTTGCTCAGAGCTTGGCTTTATTTATATATTTATATATGGATATATATAACAGTGGCAGATTGCCTTCTGAAGCCAGTGGGCTGCATGATTGTGAGATATTTGGTTTTTGATGTAATGAGCTTATCTACGTTTTGGTTTGTAGTCAAGAGGCATGTGTGCCGCACAGTAAGTGTGATGTAGTGAAGAGGCAAAATCCGCAGGTGTGTTAAGTTGTCCACCGTCCCCTAATGAAATAATGGTGGAAAATAGTTTTTAGCATGCCCACCTCACAAAAGATTTGTTGCCCTCTTGAGTATGTGAATGTATTATGGAGAGGTGAAAATGGGTTGAGGGTGGGAGCTTTGGCATGCATGCAGGCGGGTTTGTACATGCTAGCCATAGTGATTAAGTGCAGGTTCTCCTGGGAAATGAAAATTCACGTTCTTAAATTTTATTTTCACTCAAGCTAGTCATGGAATTTGTTTTAACACGAGAGTAACCGCTCTAATTTCCATCTAATATAGGGAAATGTTTGTGGCCCTGGGGTTTCCCTGTTCCTCTGCTGAAACGGCTTGTTTGCTATCAGCTGTGTAGGTCTAAATATCTGCATTGGGATTTGAGTTGTTGTTTCAGTGTTTGTAGGCTTGATGTTTTCGCTCCGAGGCCCTGGCTCCCATGGTGCCATATCTTTGGCTGATCTTGGCAGTTCTCATGTACCTGCGGTCCTTGGGTGGCTTGCACCGCCTCAGGGATATCGAGCCACATCGCCTACCTCCGCTGGAATGAGGAACGCGGCGTGCTTCAAGGATTCCGGCTTCGCTTACCCTCGCCGCTCTGCCTCACCACGGGATGCTGACCTTATTTTACCGTTGCTGCTTGTAATAGAGCGCTGATGGGCAGGGTAGGTGGGGTGAGGGGGTGCTCTCTCTGATTCTTCTCCAGACAGCCAGAATGGCTGGGGCCCCTGTCATTCACAATGAAACTGTTCAATTTGATGTTAGGGGTTGTTCGACATAAGCGCGAGTGGCAGGATTTGCCACCCAAACGAAGCACATTCCCACACATTTGACAAGCGGTGCCACACATAATGGATGAGGTGTAGCAGACAGCAGATGTCTCCCTCAGTATGCGCATTTGTAACTGACAAGATGAAGGGTTGAATGATAAATTCTAAGCCTGGGATACCACGTTGAAAAATCTTGGAAGTCTTGCTCCACAGAGGTCTACAAGATCACGTGCAATGTTGACGTTACGCATCCAAACCTAGAGCAAGGCTTCTCCCCTTCCACACAACTTCTTGTCGCAGCGTTTTGTTGTACAGTCTTTGCCGTTTCGAAACCTTCAGGAGTGTTGAGCGAGAAAATGGGTGGCAGAGAAATTAATGATCGGTGGCTGTTCTCCTTGGAAGTCAGCGTCATGGTGCCTGTATGTGAAGTGACATTAACGCGACAAGAGCCAAACGCTACGAGTGAGCAAATGGTCGACCTTGATAAAGTAAGATGAGAGAAGGGGGAAAAAACTGAACAGTGAATTCTCTCAGTGGTGAAAGGTGGTGCACCATTGTGCGACAGACATACGTGCCACTTGCTGATTTCCAATTACATTTCCCTATTCCTGCTAAATCTCAGGCAGTGTATTCACTTAAAGAGGTTATAAATGTGTTAATAAAACTGCCTGTTAAGTACTTCCTTTCATGATGCTTACTGCCAGACCAAAGGAAGTGTGAGGCTATAAAGCTGCACTGGGCTGAAAACATCACATTGACAGCATAATGTGGACGCAAATTAGCCAGTTTGCGTGTGTGTGTGTGTGTGCACGCACACGCGCTTGTTTGTGTGTGTATAATCACTTCAGCACCGGTGTTTTGTTTAAACACATTACACTTCTGCCATAATCCAGGTTGTGTTTGATAGTCCATTACCAACCAAGCCAAGTGGTGATAAGGACCTGTCGCGCAAACCCTCGGCGGCGTGGCAGATGCTGACGTCGCCGGCAAGATTAATATTTTTACTTCAGCCCCCAAATGACTAATGGAAGTTAAACGCTCCTGTGGTTGTTGTTAGGCTGCTGTTTTTCAAGGGCTCTTAGGGGTGTGTCGGCTTGTTGTTGAGAAAGATATTATGGAACAAATAGCGGGGCTTAATGGAGGTGTAGATGATTTAACTGCCCTCGGGGCAACGCAAAAGGGAAATTATTTTCTATGCCCAGACGTGGTGTAAGGTGTTTGCTCTCCATGCGCTACCGACGCCTGTTATTTCGCCTCATTTTCACATCTCGCCGCCTTCCGGGTTTGCGCGACAGTGACACGTCAACATAACTTTTCCCGCGTCTCACTCAGGCTGGCTGGCTGTTAACCGTCGCAGGGGATTGTTTCAGGGGATGTATGGTTTTGCGGCCAAGCGTAGCCCTCTCCCCTATCCCCCCTCTCTCCCCACCCCAACCCACTGGTCTCTCTCGGAGCGGAGCAGGCAACACAGCCAGCGCCAGGCCTATTGGAGATGCTGTGGCTTTAATCCTTTGCCCACGGGGGACGGCTGACATGGATGAGTGTAAACCGTTGACATGGCGGCGTCTCCTGTGCTGTCTGATCAAAGACAGCGCAGGCCTCCAGTTTCGCAACCTGCCTTCAAATATGCCCCCTCCTCAACGAACAGCCTCCTCCACCCGCGTATCGCCATCTCCACCCCCGTATCTCCATCTCCCTCCTCACACTTGTGTTTCTAGCCGCTTCTTCCGCTGCAAACCCTCATACCACCTGGCGCAGACATTGCTTAATAATGAAACATGCAGTTCTGACTTATTTGCGTGACCTTGGTCGGGGCACCTAATTTGGGTTGAGAAGCAGATAAAGAGATTACACAATCACTTTTTTCCTTGTGGCTTCCTTTTTACCAAGTGCATTACCTTAAGTGCAGGGGAAGACTTGGCTAGATGCAGTGCTTATTTTAATTAACCCTCAGTAATGATGCAACTATTAGTAAGAGCTGAGCTTAAGTGGCTGAAGATGTGAGCAAATGTGCTTGTGTGTGTGTTTGGACTGCGCGTGTGTCTATATTGGATGCTTGAAGATGCTTAATAAACCATCTGCAGCTCGCTGTGTCGAGGAGAATTCCCCGGACTCCGAAAGCTAACTTACCTTTAACCCCAGAGGGCGGACGAGGTGTGGGTGTAAGCGCGTCGTTATGGTTACACCTCTATTATGCAGCGCTGCCAGAGTCCATACACAGAGCCACTGTCATAGCTGGGATTGTAGATTTTAGGGCCTTTACAGTAAGAATGTTTATAAAACAAATCAGTTAAATCTCTTCACATGTCTGATCTGTCCCCTGTAAGTCAATATCTTTGCCAAAGTGGACTGATTAGCCAGTAATGAATTTGAAACCAAGTCCCATCTGATATCACCTTGGAAAAGTGTATTTTGTGCAGAGCAGGCACACACACAGAAAAATAAAGCGTCGGCCTCTGTTTTTCGACTTCCGCCTGGCATTAGTTTCTTTTTCTTCCTGGAGGTGGAAAGTTTATGACTTCCATCCATACTATCACATGTCCCTTCGCGACGAGCTGAAAGCTGAACACATGAATGAGAACTGCCCGCACGCACACACACAATCCCACAGGACCGACATAGTGACGGCGTAACATGCTCAGGAATGGGCAGCCAAAAGCTGAAGAATGGCATATCTATGTCGGCCATCGATCGCTCGATATCCTGTAGACTGTATTTAAACGCTTTTTGGATCACAGCACTGGAATTACAGCACTTCAAAGATGGAATGATCCACGTGGTAATGTGATCTGCCGTCATGAGTCTTTCATTCGGCTTGTACTGGACGCCAAGATTAGTTTTTTTGGGTCCAACCTGGATGTTGAAATAAAGCTTATAATTGAGAGAACACGCTCACGAAAGTTCCAAATCTCTCCTCATCTCTCGGTGCTCCGCATTGGGATTTGTTTTCCTCACGTATATGCGGGAGGCTACGATGGCCTGACAGCAGAGAAAACGAAGATATTGAAACGGTGTATCAAAAAGCATTAGTGAGCTCCACCGCTAGGCTAAGTGTAAAAACCGCATCTCGCGGTGTGATTCGATTCTGCGTTTAAGAAGGGGCAGGAAAAAGCGAATAACTCTGAAAGTCCATGCCAGTTTTTGACAGATGGGTTATATTAGGCGGGTTAAAATAGATTTTACTCACACTTTGGGACTGACAGGCGAGGCTTCACTCCCTCCCTCTTTCTCTACCTCCCTCGCTCGCTCGCTCGCTTGCTTGCTTGCTTGCTTGCTCGCTCCCCACACCCACTTCCCTGCTTTGCACAGAAACAGTCTGCTTGCCCACACGTTCTTTGCATCCTGGCAGCGGGGAGGCGACTGGTGTCCAACTTTTGACTGCCACGTCGGGTTTTGATTACTCAGGCAAACACCAAACACGCAGGCTGTTTTGCCCAGTGCACACCTGCTCGCCCATCGCCTCAGTGAGACAGTTTCCTGTCAGGCGGCGGCGGCGGCTGCTGCAGCAGCTGAATTGGTGATGGGGCATATATTTTTGCCTCTTCGCCCCTCCTGAGGCGTAATTCGGGGGGCTGCTGTATGCTGCCGGGGCTGCGTTGCCTTAAGGACATTTTCTGCTGCAAGCCACGCTGTAATTTTGTTGACTGTTTGATTTCTTTCTAGCAATTTGCTCTAAGAAGTCGAAGAGACATTGGTGCCCTGAGGGCCCGGGTCTGATTGTCTGTACTGGAGGGAGAGGGAAATGGAGGGAACGGGGAGAGAGAGAGGAAGACAGATAGAGGGGGAAGATAAAGAACAAGAGAGACAGGGATGGAAGGGGGGAAAGAGGGAAGAGGCAGAGAGGGAGGAGGGAATAAGTTGAGAGAAAGAGGAAGGGAAATATGGATGTAAAAGAGAGAGCAGGAATAAAGATGGGGCACATGGAAGGAACAGGTTGAGAGAGGGAGAGGAAAGGAAAGAAAAATGAAGGGTAGAGAGGAAGAGAGACACAGGTAGGGGAGACTGAAAAAGAATGAGGGAGGAGGAAAGAAGGAAGGGAGGACCGGGATAAAGAATTGGGAAAGAAAAGGCGGAGGAAGAAGCCAGGAGAGAGGACCAGCCAGTGAGCGAAGCAAGGAGAAGACTGAGAAATATGAGTGTGGGAGTGGGGGAGGGAGAGAGAGAGAGAGAGAGAGAGAGAGACAGACTAAATGACATTCCCAAAAGGCTTTGCAGGCTTTGCTGCTGCTGCTGTTGTTGTAACATTAAAACATCATTATCAGTTGGGCCCGTTTGTGCTGACCGGCGTGAGGCTGCTCCACTTCACCTGCTTCTGCTATGGGAGGTGATGGATGGTTACAGTAAGACAGCAGGAAGTGTCGCGGCGGCCTGGAGGGAGAGGTTCCTCCCTCTCTCACAGCAGACCCTCCCCTGCCCCCCACTGACGGCGATGATCATTATATCCCATCAAGGCTCAGTGTCAAATTGCAACAAATGGGCTCCGAGCAAAAGAGAGGGAAGGAGGGAGGGAGCGAGGGAGTGTAGGAGGGAGCGCCTGTGTGTGTGTGTGTGTCTGCATGTGTGTGCTGGTGCAGTGCTGCTCTGGCGGGTCGTCAAGGCAAAGGGATGCTGGGAAAGAAGCGCCACCAGGCGAAGTAGGTGGAGGGAGAGGCGACCTGCAGGTCGGCGCTCAGGGCAGAAGTCACCCTTGTTAAAGAACGCTTCAGTCTCATTCACCTTCAGGGTCTGTGTGTGTGCGAGCGCGTGTGAGTGGGGGGGGTGCAGAGAGGAGCTAAGTGACGCCGTGGTTGAAAGGCTCTCTCTTCCCCACATACACACATGCACACACACACTCGCTCACCGCGATTCGGCGAAAACACCATTTTTGGCTATAATTATGTAAATTAGCACACTCATTAGGTTGGATGTTTTTCCCGGAACATATGACAGGTGTACAAAAATATCTGGTTGTTGCTTGTGAGCCCTCGCCGGCTCAAAGCACAAACACAATTAGCACACGCTGCTGTTTGGCCTATGCTTTCTGATTGAAACAATCGTAACATGCTGATTGATTGACAGGAGCGTTTGATGAAAGGATTGAAGTTCCAAGGCGATTTATTCATGGCCCAGCAGAGGCAGGAGAACTGATGTCACAGTCTGTCACGACCCTAGAAAAATTTAGATTCAGTGTTAAAATCAGTCAGACTTGACTGACCCAAGAAGTAAATGATGAAAGACGTGTATTTATACCAGTCGTCTTGAATAGAATCGTCTTGAATAGAAAGGCAAGACGATTTGAAGAGTGATTTTGAAACTGAAAATGCAGCTACATATCAACATACGTAATATCAATCAATTAATCAATAAATCAACCAATCAATTTAGATGCACTAAAGAAGCGGGAATCAGGGAATCAGGAATCTGTTATTTTCATTACAGCAATTTAATTGTGCAATGAAACTAAGGTGCTGAATTCTGGTGCAAAGGAATCAAAGGAGGGGAAAAAAATAAGTACATATCATATATACTGTAATTAGTTTTGTCATGTGTAAATACTCTTATGTCTGTCTAAATGGTTACAAATGTTTGTTCAGAAATTCAGACAGAAATAGTAGATGTAGATTGATGAATAAAAGAATAGATAAATAAAGATCAATTTATAGATTAACACATTTTCCCTCTAGTAATGACATTCTATCGATTAATTTAGTATCTTAAAGATCAATATCAACCATCCATTGATAGATATCAGCCCAGTGTCCGTATCTATGAAATCTGAATTCAAATTCAATCTGTTTGATAGTCATCTGTCTCACTCACAAACTCACACACGCTGACACACACGTACGCACCGTCTCTCACACACACATGCTTTGTGTTTGGCGTGGTGAGACTCCTGAATAAGCGGTCTCAGTGTTTAGGTTATAAATGAGGGTCTTCCTCCCTCCTGATTGTGCAATCAATCCCAACACAAATTAGCGTCTGGCCGAGCGGAAAGCGTGTCCACCTTGTTTTCCTGGCTCCCACACATTGTGGATCCTCTGACCTCTCTTTGCTTCCCACAGTTGTGTCGGGGGGCCAAACTCTCTGCGCCGGAGTCGGGGATCACCAGAGTGTCGGCGTAATGAGGCAGAGGAGGGCAGCAAGTGACCCCTACTGGTCCTATTCAGGTGAGTCCTCATTTGTACGCTGAGCAGAGCGCCTCGCTAAGAACCTGGCTCACAAATGCATTTCTTTGACTGGCTCACCTCTGCTCTGAGCCTGCCATTTGTGTGTGCACGCGTGTGTGCGGGAAGCTGTGTGTGTACGTGTTTTTTTGGCCATTATGCCGCCAGCCGTTGTTTCCTCTTCACCGCTGTGGCCAGGAGGGACCAGCTCCGCTGAATTCTCATTTTAATCCGCTAAAGGCAACAAAAATGTTGAAATACATTTTCGTGAGGTGGAAATGCTGTACGCCTTCGCTTTTGCCTTTTTTGGTAATTGGGATAACCGCTACCGTTCAGATGATGCGATAAGCAGCCAGGAATATGGAATGTTTAGTTTTGAATTTATTGAATGTTTCATATCAGATGACATGTTAATGAAAACCTTTTTCTTACCTCTTGCCAACTGATTCAGGTTTGAAAATACTCAAAAACATCTGGAGTCACTCAGACACCTGCAGAAAAATTACACGATTTTCACCATGGCTATTTAAGGTTGTGCTATTGGTGTGTGTGTGTGTGTGTGTGTGTGTCATTGTTTACTGGCAAACCACATGTATCTGGTGGGTATGAGTCCAGCTGTTTTCAGCTCAGTACTAAACAACAAAAGTTAATAATTTATGGTGGAGCCCAAATGGCAGAAGAGGTAAACCGGCAGAAAAATGGAGAGAAACAAAACATCCACGTGTTGGTTGCTTGATCGTTGACAGCCTCAAGGACGAAGCACATGGATCGGGAAGGGTGTGTGAAGAGAACCTGATATATGATGCATCTGTTTTTGCCTCATTAGCACCTTTTTTACTATTATTGTTATCGTGGCTGTTATTTTTATGGTGGTGTCTGTGTGGTGGGATTGTTTGGCGGCCGCGAGCACGAACGGCCGTCATCACCAGATCTGTCAGTAAACGCAGGTGGGTGTGAGACAAAATGACTATTTTTATGGCGGTAGAGCGCAGGCGTGGGACAGTTTTTGGCCGCGGCAGGATTCAGAAATCCATTTGGCGTGACCTCTGTATCAAAGTCGGCAGTACGAGGAACATAAATGCTTTGAGCTCGCTTCAAACGGGAACTAAAGTGGCGTCGGCTCGGCTGTGGAAGCCTTTCTGTGAGAGTGTGTGTGCCGTTTAAATTTTTTTCTCTCTCTTTTTTTTTTTTTTGCCTTTGTTGTTAATTTGATCTCCACACTTTGACTCCTGGTATTGTCTTGGCTTCCGCTTCTCACTTCTCAGCCGTTTACCACATCAGCAGCGTCAGCAGCTCCAACCTCTTCAACAGTCTGGTGCGCGCCAAGATTCTGAAAGTCGGAGCACAGAACTCGTTGACGCCCCCACAACGGTGTCGGTACATTCCCAACGTCTCTTTCACCGACAAAACTGTGATATGTTTTCTTTTCGAATGTTTTGCCATGGGGGGAAAGCTTTCCTCAAAATATTCCATGGTAGGTTAGAGTCTAGATCTTATTCCTGATGAGGGTAGAGTGGCAGAGAAAGTGTCTAGAAAATTACAACACAAAATACATTTGGTAACAAAGGACAGCGAGCTTAACTATGTCTAGCAGTGCAGCAAATATGTTGCTAAGAAAACAAATCTGGCTCTACAAATTCAGATGAAGTGCGTGAGAACACAACAGCTGCGCCCACAAAAGCAACACTTAGCTTGTGTGTGTTAGCCGATTAGTGTTGCTAATGAACATGTTCAATTATGCACCCATGTTGCTTAGTCCAGCCCAAGAGATTGTTATTTTTACATACTTATTTGCCATATTTTTTGCACTTTTCTTTTTTTCCTGCCTCTGTCGGGCACCCCGGGAGCAGTTTGGCATTCAGTATTTTGTTTGTGGACATTTTCGTGTTTCTCACTCAAGCTTGGAATTCAACCAGCAACCTGCTGCTTCTTAGAAGACGGCTCTACTTCCCGAGCCACAATGCCCTCGGCTCTGCAAACTGTTTACCATCCATCAGGTGCTCATCAGCCTTCTCAACCCTTCTTTTGTAGATGACTAGTCGTTTCCATAGTGATAACAAATTCGCGGGGGCCGACTGACTGATCTGTCGATGAGCCGATGCTCCCCATTACAGCACACACAGTTGAGATTCTTTTCTGTTCTTTGAAAACGGAGGAGCAGCTTTCAAGCTCTAACCAGCAGCGAGCAAGCTGGCGGTTATTTTTACAGGTTGGATGAGCGTGAGAGCACGGGGTCGAGTTTCTGGTCTCTGGTAGCGCCGCTTCGCACTCTAGAGCGGCGCGGGATCACTCCAGAGGCCTCTCCTCGTGCAAACACAGCCCTCCACTGGTTGCTGAGCGGCTCCTGCGGGTAATGGGGGTTATGCGCTTTGAACAAGAGCGGGCACTCCGCAAGAGCCAAGGGACAGACGAGCGGTCAGTGAAATTATATTTACAGGTGCCAAGGTCCAGAAACGCCATTCAAGCAAATAACTGACTTAGTCCTTTTACTCTTGATGTGAACTGTCAAGGCTGTGAGAAATATTGGCTCCCGGAAAATGTAATATTTCCTAGCAGACGTTGGCGAATGAGCTCAGAATCCCAAGGTTTAGGGAGAATATGGCTCTAATAAAGAGCAGGGGAAAAATGATGAGTGTGCTCACTTCGGACTCTCTGGGTTTGTTTGGTATTCATGTCCCCTTTTCCTCTAGCGTTGTCTCGCCAAGACGAGCAAAGGACGTCTGCTTTGACTATCTGCCATGTTTGCTTTTCCACTGTCTGTAGGAAAAGTGTGTGTGTGTGTGCATGCACGCACAATTGTGTCTGCGTAAGGAAATCTGAATCACTTCAAACATATTCATTTATTTTTTGGACACTCCTTTTCTTTTCTAAGTGGAAATCTAGCCTCCAGCTGTTATTTGTCAACAAGGTCTTGACTTGCTGTATTTAGAGATCAGATTGAAGATATCCAACACCGTTTGTCATCGCTCCCTTAAATTTTCAATCCAATGACGATACCTTCACACATTATAATGGCCAGACTGTATTCATCCCGCTACATTTGCAACGCTGCTTTGACTGCTGCAAGTTAAGTAAAATTCTGTAAGATAACATTGGCTCCCGAATTAAACTGAAAAAAATGTAACTCTCAAACATTTTTTGATTACAGCTCAAGAATTTAAAAAACTATCACAATATTAGAATCACGCTAATCTAAAAAAGGATCTAAAATACGGAAATAACCAGCCTTTAGGCTCCTTCTGCTCCTCTGTGACACAGTGGGAAGCCAGTTTTCACAATATTCAGGTCCTTCGACATAAATATGTATCACTGCTTCAACTGCTGCTGATCATCGTCATGCCACCAGAGCCTCTTCTTTTACTTGCACTAGCACCCACAAAAGCACAGCTAGAGAAGTGTTGATACTTATAGTAGTTATGATGATAATACAGCAGAAAGGTGAAGGTTAATTCAGAGGGAATCAATGAAAAACAATTGCATCCCATAATATAATGGCCCATTAGAAATAAAAAATTATGAAGAATAGTATACTAGAAAGGAATGCTATTGCTTCTTTTGAGCTACAACTTTTTCAAATGTGAAAATGGAAACAATGCTGTTGCCCTTTTTGTGGGCCATATCGTTGCATGTGCTGTCGCTTGTGGTAAACCAATAAGGAAAACAAAATCTGTTTCATCAGATATGACTGTTTTCACTTTCAAGCTGATTCAATGTCTCCCCTTGTAGTGTCCTTGTCATTGGTGTTGCACCTGTTCTGACTGGATGGATTTCTCCCTGTCTCTTTGTCCTCAGTGGAGAGTTGATGGCACGAGGTACAATTCTGCCACATTTTACAGTTTTGGTCATGAAGTGGAGTGGTCCTCACTCTTCACACCTTTTTTAGGGAATGTTAATGCATGAATTCTTGCACAGGAACACAAAATGGGCTGTCAGCCTCTTAGTTTTTTTCCCTCCCTGTTGTTCTGTACCTCTCTATCACCCTGGTGGCACTATTTTATTGTGTCTTGCCATTACGTATTGATCTGGCGGTGCCGAGCGGTAGTCTGAATAATTGCCGATTCAGATCGCCGTCCTCGCGTGGCATTAGCACCGGTGGCGACGGCCGCAGCTGGCTGGCCTGTAGCAAGAGAAAGAGAAGCATTGAGGCAACACAGCACTGTCCGTCGGTCTGGAAAGGTAATTAGTGGTTAAGGCTGCGAATGGAGGACAGGCGGGCGTGCCTTCGCAACTAAATGGTTATTAAGGACATTTGCTTTGTGCGGGCGAGTGAGAAAAACACACACACACACACACGCAGCCCAGGCCCATGCTTGAAAGCGTTGGCACAGACAGCATACTGCATCTGTTCCCAAGATACCGGTTGGAGCAAAGTATACAGAGGAGCGTCAACCCTTCCGCGCAATTGTCAACATTTTCCTCCTGTCGATTGGCTGTTGCAGCAGTCAGTATGCAAGGAGCAGCAGCCGCAATGGCGGCAAAGCCTGTGAGCGCATTGGACAACCTTATTTTGATTCAAACCTGGATGCGGAACTGCAGTAACAAACACAGCTGGAGTAGAAGCAGCCAACAGCAGCTGTGATGTTTACTGTTTGTTTTCTGGCTGGTTTGTGCAGTTAACATGGCACATCATCGAAGAAAGTTTACATCAACAATTTATGGTGGAGCCCAAAATGTTGATGTAAATAAATTTACATCAACATTTTTAAATTAAGATTAATTGATAAGGATTTGTCAAATTCAAACAAAAAGAGAGGTTAGTATCAGTACTGACTATCCCCCCAGAGAATTCACACTTGTCAATTTTTACACATCTTCATGTAATTGACACGCGTACATGTGAATACAGGTACAATCACTGATAACATTAACCAGGCCATGTTACTTGGAATCCTGCCTGCCACAAGTTCGACCTCCATTGTTTTGGTCTGAGGTGAGACTTGAACTGGTCACCCTCAGGTCCCCAGATGAAGTCCCTACAGACTGATTCACTGCCGGCCCAAACAGCCAGCAGAGGTTCGATCTCTTGCTTTGGAGCCCCGTGTCATATCTGTACCAGTGGGATACACATAGTAGTGCAGGATAAGAATCTGGAATCAATAGTTTTGCTGGTGGCATTATGGTCCAGAGAAGCAATACCCGGCATAACCAAGTTAGCCAGCTAACAAGTCATTCCCTACCTTTTTTTCTCAATGACACAACGGAGAGCACTTCTTTGCATTTTTTTGCGCGTTAATATGATGGCAAGGTGAGCAGACACATGCCGGATGGTGGCGTTGAGCGCCAACGGTGGCGATGCTGCCGCCCCGGCCCCTCTGCTCGTGTGTGCTTTGGATATGAACCTCTGTGGAGGGAACCATGAAACCCACACCCTGAAATTTGATTAAAAGTTATTTAAGGCATGGTGTGTGTGTGTGTGTGTGTGTGTGTGTGTGTCTTTGTGTGTGTGTGTGTGCGTGTGTGCGCGTGTGTGTATGTTCGTGT
>OMPJ01015698.1:0-25460 GCA_900312935.1 Carapus acus | reverse complement strand
ATTTGTCTGTAGTGCTTAGGGCAAAATCTAATTAGATGTAAGGTCACCTTTACTGTGCCGAAAACCGCCTTCAGATAAAAGTTTTCTTATTTTCACAGGGAGTGGTTGCAAAATTGAGGTAATAGTTGTGGTTGGAAGTGAAAAAGAATGGCCCAAAAAATTTCTTCTTCTTGTGTTTGGTGTATTTTTTTCTTTTTGATATGTATGGAATTATACTGTCCTTAGCTAAAAAAATCTCATCTCACGTAATGAAAAAAGGAAAAAATTAATTAAAATTAATTATCTGCTGTTTTTTACTCATAATACTTTTAACCAAGTAGATAATGGATCATTTTATGTTTTCAGGTATATTTTGATGAATAAAAGCTCAGGAGTTACAAAATATACAGTTATATTGAGCTCCCTCAGTTGTGTTATACTGAAGTCACAACACCTCATATTTGCACTAGCCAATAAGATTTTCTACTGCTGAAATGAATGGATGAATGAGTGTGTTATTGTATTTATTTGAATGAACAGAGTTTGAATTGTTACCCATTTCAATCATGGGTGACTGATTCAATGATTGCTGGGAGAAAAACATCCTTATCTATTATTACCTTAATTGCTGTATAATCAAAGTTTTGGGTTACACTCTGCGCATGTGTAGATAAATGTCTTTTCTCACCAGTGTGACACATTTGGCAATAAATAACAATTGGAAAATGGAAAGGTACATGTGCAGCACTGTAACTTTGCCGGAAGATTGGTCGGCACTTTGAATGATGTGGGGGATGAAAGGCGGATGGTGCTCCAGCTTTTGTGACCTCCAGCAGGTACATGAATCCTCCCTGAGCAGCAGCCCTAGGCACTGCTCCAGCACGATCACACTCCCAGCCAGTCAGCGCAGTGTGTGTGCGTCAGCGCTGTGTGTGTGTGTGAGTGTGTGTGTGGTGTGGTCAGAGCATGACTGTCCCTCGCTGTTGCTCTTTTTTGACAAGGAATCAATTTTTTTCTCAGAACTGGAACATTGATTGTGGAAGGCATAGTGATCAGGTTTGGGTGTGTGATTCACTTTGTCGACCAGCTCATGCTAATGAACAGTCGCCATGTACAATCGGACTCGTGTGGGCCTTCTCACCGCAGCACGGGGAGCAGCGCAGTGAGGCTCCCATGAGGCCCGGCTTTATTTTTCTTTTGCAGCCGAAATCTAGAGGGAGAACATGTGAGGTGTGTTTGGTATACGATTGGAATCGGGCAGCAAGCACCGGCAGATTTTTCCATACGATGGCTACATCCCTCAGAGGACCCTCAGAGATGGTTGTTGTAGTAAAATTGCTTCCGTTTGACTGCATTAACGGCTGCAGGTGTACGCGTCAATCCCTGCATCTCATGTCGCAGACTGAGCGTAATGTGTATTATGAGCATGTAGACAATGCTTTTCCACATGGTAGCGGATCTCCTCGGTTTCAGTTTGGGCCACGCTGTTTTATGAATATACATCTGCCCTAGACCACTGTTATTGAAACACAGCAGATTGGAGTTTGTGAGCTCTTCTGGTCAGCATAACGTCTGCATATGAATGACATGCTAATCATTGCAGCTCAGGCTCCCGAGATCCAACAAGTGCTTTAATCCTTCTTCTCCGTCCTTAGAATATTCAAATCTCTGTGGACATTTTTTTGCAATGAAGGCAACACCTGCAAAACATATTTTTGTCTCAGAGGAAAGAGCCTCTGTAGTTCCATAGATAGGGATGGAAAATGAACATGACAAAAAAAATTGACGCAGGTTTGATGTGACTTCAGTCTATACCTCAGATCAATAAAGGCCACTTAACGATAAAACTAATATCGTTTCAACTATGTTAGTTATCATGATAAAATGATAATGTAATCCTAATAAATCCCTCAGGAAAACAGCTTAATAAAGCCCACAAGTGATGGAAAACAGTAGGAATCATCATCATCGTTTCCATCGTATGTTAGCGTCAGTGTAAAGAGTGTGTGTGTATATTTGAGGGAGATACTAACCAGGTCTGGTGTTATTAAAAGACGCCAATCGTCAAAGTGATTATTTTTTTATTTCTTATTTTTACAGCTAGGTCTCATTAAAGCTCAATTATCAAGTAGAGCACTGGCTCCAGACACTTTTATGCCTAATTGTGATTTGGTTTTTGTGCCTTCAGGGGTCTTTTGAATGAGCAGGCACTTGGCACAGATCAAGGAATTAAAAATGCACAAATCACTGAGACCAAACCTTAAAGAGGTTCATATTAAGGGTCTGACGTGCAGATTCTCCTCAAAATTTCCCATCCAAATTGGCGAGTTAAGAGCTCTCTCTGAGTTGAAAGATGTCTTAAATTGGACCACCAGCTGTGCTGAAATACTGCTCGGTGGCTCCTTGATGTTGATGATACCAACCATGTTGCTTTTGCTGTTGTAACTTCACTACCTTTGAACTTGTTGAGCTCCCCATGTTACATTCCCCTTTGCAGCCGCCCCCCTCCCCGAAGCCCTGGAGTGTTCTGGACTTGATTAATTTGTCCCCTGGGGGGACGAGAAGGCAGAAATTAATCTGTCTCAGACCCCCACATTCACAGTCACACCCATTCTCTGCCATGATGGAGGCTTAACACAACATCATCTATATTCTCTTCCACTCTTCCTGATGTACTGCATCAACCTGCAGTGGTACCTTGACTCATTTTCCTCGGAAAATGAGAGCTGCAGGAACACTAATTATTAAAAATGAATTTTACTGGGGCACAAGCTGACTCATTATTCATCTTTGTTGTTGCTAGCAGTTTGGATCAGGCTTCTTGTGCCAGATTTGGGCCATTTGTCTCTGTCAGGGGTTGGCCCTTGACAGATGTGCCAATATGGTTGCCGAAGTTCTGTGCTGGGGGGAGAGGCGTCTTAATTCTTCATGATGTATCATGCTGGCAGCAACCAATTTAGCAGAATTGAGCTCCAAATCATCTCACTTCCCACTGCCTCCGACAATCTGTTTCCTTTCTCTCCATGAGGTAAATATATTAAGGATGTAAATAAATTTGGGATTGCCAGCCCTGAGCTAATATTGTATTTTTGAGGTCTGTGATTGTTTGTTGTGGTATTTTGGCGCATCCACAAAAAAATCTGATTACCCACAGATACACGTAACATGGAGGTCCAGTGCCAGACAAAGAGAGTAAATAAATTTCCAAGCTGTGGCGTGTGGAAAGTCCCACCTCTGTTAAAGGCTGGATTGATTTGTCTGATAGACATGTTTGTTCTGCCAACCTCATTAATTTTATTTTATTTCATAAATGTCACGCAGTGTCGGGGTGTCTGGCAGCGGCATGTCGAGCCATTTTACTGGCCTCCATCCAACGTAATGGATGTGGATGTGCTGGGTCTGCTGGGATTGCAATATTGAGGAAATGTGAGATTGCCAGCCCACAGGTTTCCTCTCTAATGTGGTTATGCTAATGCGCCGGAATGAGCTAGCGAACGGCTCAGCAAATTTTTAAACTCATAATCATGATGACTTACTTTGTAATGAGCACCTACTCCCCCCTGAGGTGACAATTTAAGCGTGGGGTTTGGATGGGGGCGGGGCCATGAGGCCTTCTCTGTGGCGTAATGGTTGGAAGACAACGTCCAGGTGGTTGGCGGACGTTGGTGTGGTCAGATGCTGGGAGGTTCTGTGTCGTGATGCTGCTGTAATTACATGTTACAAAGCCACAAGAACAGAAATAATCGCAGCAGCTCTTTGTTTCTTTTGCTGCTGCATACGCAGCGCAGGACGTGCTTAGAAACAAGTGATGGTACCGCATCTTTTGAGATCACTGTCAACCCCGCCCCCTGCAGATCATTTATCCTGTACTAGCATCCCTAGTTTACTGCATTACACTTCTAACTATTGATTTCTGCCCGGATTCTAAATTATAAGGACACTTGCTGTGTAAACGTAGGGCCATTGTTGTCCCTGCTTAGCTTGCAGCAACTGCAACAAAGAAGAGTAATGACTGCTAAGGGGGAATGGAAGGGTGGGGTAAGCTGTGGATTGGGGGGGTGGGTGAGCTAAGCTTGGAACAAGCAATAGCTCAGAGTACTTCCAGTCTGTTCTTGTGCTGTATTATTCTTTGCACTAATGATGCCTGTGGGGGTGGCTAATATAGTTGCATTTGAAAATGGAAACCAAGAACGAGAAAAAAAGGGTAAGAATGGTCATCGGTGTTCAAAATTTAAAGATTGGAATTCTGCTATCGGCCAAATATTAGAAATGTAATTCACCTCATCAATCACAGTCATACTTTTTGGGTGGCTTTAAGGTTCGGTTTGTTGAAACCTGGGAAAAGTTTTAGAGAGGAGCTATAGTCATGCCACAGCGAAATGAGGAGTAATCACCTCAGTTATCCCACCAGCTCAAAGACAAATTTAGTGTTGATTCAGGGTTTTTGTGGGAGCAGGAAGAAGGTCATGACTACCTGAATTCTTACCCCATGCATGCAGAGTCAAAAGTCTTCAGGATGAGAGTTTGTGCTCTCCATTTCTAAAAAGTCAGAAAATATTCACGACCAACCGAACAGGGTGTGGAGAGATGGGGCTCCACACTCATCAGCGAGGCCCCACTTTGCATTGAATGAAATGCTGTGTTGGCTCCCTGGATTCCTCCTCCAGGAAGGTGGGGTGTCAGGTGTCGGTTGTTTTGACGGTCGCTGTCCACCCTCCAAGGAGCGCATCAGCAATTTAGTCACAACTCCTCATTCAAAAGAACTTTATGAGCAGGTGTGAGCCGCCTGGAAGAAGAGGCTCAGTGACCTTTTTTCATAATTTGCCGCTTGATTTTTACTTCAGCAAAGAACTGCGACCTATTCCCGCCAGCACATCTGATAGATTGACTCCCTTCATCAACATGCCTCATGCCTGTCGGTACCGTTTGAATAATGAGCGTGGTTTTTTTTCTCCTGTGTATGGAAACCGAGCCCATTGTTATGCCAGACAGGGTTACCAAACTGGCATTTAAAACGTTTTACTGCGAGTGTCTTCTGTTGGAGACCTTAAAACGATTTTTGCCTGGTGTGTCTTGGAGCATGTTGTTCTGACAGCCATTTACCCCCTGCGACTCCCAGAATCTCAACCATTAGCTGCATTGCAGAGCTCACGTTTTCATGTAGTCGACACAGTCAGCTGGACCTTGATTTCTTGCCTCACTTGAGCTCAGAGGAGGAAAAGAGGGGTAACACAGGCGGGTAGGCGATGGAATATGGCCAAATGAAGGTCAGCATGTGGGTGTGTGTTATCCCCCGAGCAATCTCTCTGTCTCTCTCTCTCTCTCTATTTTTTTTTTTTTTGTCCGCACCTAATCGAGCCTTGCCTATAGAAACCTAAACATGCAGGCTTTCACTTCTCCTCTGGAATCAATTTCCTGTTCTCCTCTGCAACCCACTTCTCGCTGATCTCCGTCTTTTTCCTCCCTCCTATTCTTTCATTTCCCCTCACATCTGTCTTGCCTCGCGCAGTCCTGGTGTCAGTATTGTGCATCGGCTTTGCATGTGGATGCTGTGACTGTGTGTGCGGGTGTGGGCGTGTGCGCGTGTGTGCTTACGGAACGGGGCTGGGCTGGTTGAGAGAGGGTTAAAGCGGACTGGATTAATGCTGGATTTAAAATGGCTGCTCGCCGCGTCGAGGCACACACTCATGTGGGGATGTGGTCATGTGAAATCCTGTGATTTGTGGCCTAATTAGTGGTTTTTGAGGAACCCAAGGCAAAAAAAACAGCACTTATTTCTCTAGGCTCCCTTCTTTGAATTTCTCTGCTTACTTCTCGCCTATTTAACTGCTGACTGACACGTGTTCTCATGCACACGCTCTGTGAAAATGCAGTTGGTCCATCAGTGTGAACCCCTCTGAATTATGCAGCACACTTGAGAGGTTATCTTCGGGGATGGGGCCTTCTGTCTCTGGCCAAAATCACATTTTGAATGTGGAGACCTCCTGACCTTTCCCATATCATTACCATCAGGCCAAACTTTGCTTTATGAATACTGTAAATGGTGGATCATCTGCCCCCATTACCACGACACTCCCTCCCTCCTCCTGTGCAATGTGGACTGAGAAAGGGAGATCGTACTGGGGTGATAATGAGGGCTGGGTTCACATTTACACATATTACCGTTAGTTTCTACTGTATGCGATGTTGAATGACAAGGGGAGGAGCACATGCAGTCCACAATCATATTCAAGTAACAGATAAAAATAATACATGCTGCTGTTACAACAAAATGTCCTACCATCTGTCTTACAGCTGCCCGTGTCTTCCTAGTGTGTTGATTAAAGGATTTAATTAATTTATTTATTTAATCCAACCATAGCCTATCTGTTATTGAAATGGGCTGACTGTAACTGTAATTTCCTTTTGGGATGAAAATAACGTTTCTGACTCTAATTTAAATGTTGATTCCTGCTTTCTGGTAATGGATTCATGAGTTAATGGAAATCGTGTCACATAATGTCTTACCAACAAGATCAGTTTGAAAACCTAAATTTCTGTGTGTAGTGCCCTCGTGGACTGAGGCCTTATCGATTGTTGGAACATCGGTTTGCCACTTTTGAAGCCTTAGTAAACAGCATCCTTTAAATCAAACGCTTGCACCAATTGATACCCTTAAACTGGCAAGAAATTGAATTCTTGGTACCCTGTCAATCAGCTGCCTTACTATTAAACAATGTTTTATCCCTGTCAGTCAGTGTGTATCATGCCCTTAAGCGTTTTTTCTTTTGGCATCCTTTGCTGCCGCTTGTCCGACAACCTTTGCCCCCCTGGAGTCAGCCGTGTCTTCGTCTCCTTACACCTGGCCTCCTCTACCGCTCTGCGCTGACCTTTTAGCCAGCGCGTACTTCTTGACTTTGCTCTTTGGTTTGCAAGCGGAGGGACAAGCATCTGCCGCTACACCCTCTGCCCACCGACTCTGATAGCCAGCTGCTCAGCATTAGTTTGAGGAGGTGTGTACAGCATAACATGACGAATTAAGATTAGAAAAAGACGTGCTGCCAAATGAAATACCCATTCCAGGATGTTTGCGTCACAGGCGGCGGAGTCGATCGGGTCACACACACTCACTGGCCCCTCTCATAAACACAGGATATTCCGCTTTGTTGAACACAACGGCTGCCCAGGAGGTTCTACTGACGTTAAAACTCCAGTGGGTTTGAATGGTTTGGACTAATCAACGCCTGTTTCCACCCGCGGAGCCTTTCGCTCCCTCCGGTGGGACTAAGAAGTGGCTGGAGCTCTGTGTTGGTAATAGGCAGGCAATAATGTCATAGCTTACCAATGCTCCCACAACCAGAGGGAAGATAATTAAACTAATGAAAGTGTTTTCTGGAGCACTGATGGAAAATTGGGATGTGACAAATTAGAGACGGTTTTTGTTACATCTTTATGACGAGGATGCGTGTTCAGGCAGCGCCGATGCACCGTCTAATAAACGAAACAACTTGGCTGATTTTAATTAGAGACGTCATTTTTTACTTGGTGGAGCACTCAGAGGAATAAGAGGTGTAGATGGAAACAGGGAGCCAGTTGGCGAGTGCATACCTCAACCATGGCTGAGCAATTAGCAGATGATTGTCTGTTGCTGCTGTTATGGTGCAATTTTCGATGATTTTTGATGATTTAATCATTTTTGTCCAAAATGTGATTTTGAGGGGTTGTTTTACTTTACGAGAATAACCGGACATATTTACACATGTGGCTGAATTTAAAAACTAAATTCAGTTTGAAATGTAGATAACCACATGGACATTGAGAGAACAGGTGCCAGATTTAAATATTCCTGAAGTAAACTGCACAGTTTAGGACTCGGGGAACATTGATGAGTGCACAGTATTGGTCAAGGACATGTAGTCATTGCTCTAGGCGCGGCCTGGAATCAAACCAAGACCCTCCTGGTTTCTAGATGACAACACAAAGAACCTTGGGATGAGCATCGGGACAGAATCTGTTGTCGTCAAAAATCCTAAATAAAACACTTTCTCGGCCTAAATCCAAACATTCTGCAGGTAAAATGTTGTCACACTTGAACAAAAATTAGGCTTCCACCATCCGCAGGGAACATCAATTGGATTCTATGACTTTCTGTCCAGCCTTTTAACCGCAGGCCAAAGTAGTAATTACAGCTCTACCATCAGGCCAAGAGGAGCCAAAATTGAATGTTTTCTTCCCCAAAGCATGTCTATCCTGGCCATGCAAAAATTAAATAGATTCTGTCGCTAACTTTGAGAGACTTCCCACTAGCAGACAGAAACGGAACCAAAAAAAAAAATCCCAACTCTTTGCTGGAGGTAATTAAAGCAGACAGGCTAAATGATTATTCTTCAGTATGCGAGAGCTGAGCGGTTATTTCTCACAGCAAAATCTGCTGTCACGTGACCAGCTGGAGGACATGTTGGTGCTGAGGTTAGCATCTGTGTTACTAACACTTAGCTGATATGAAGCAGTTGCCCTTGGACAAAGAGGTGTAATGTAGCATCACTAATCAGTGTTTCACCCGGCAGCTCGACAAAGGAGATCTTTGTTCTGCATGATGGGACTCGATCTCGCCTCTCCGGTTTACAATTAAGCTGGCGGTTTCCTTGTGCATATGCAAAGTCGGACTGGCGCAGATATGTGGCCATGTGCTGAAGAGCAGAGGGCAGTGTGTTACTAGATGTGTGTGAAAAGGAGACACAGACAGTGAAGCGCTCGCTTTCCTGTAGGGTGGAATAAACAGAATTCTTTTCTAAAAGTGTTTGGGTCTTCGCATGACTCCCTCTCCCCAAAGCGTAGTCATTAGTCGGACTGACACGGAGGTTTGTAACCCTGAGCTAAATTCACCACATTAGAGGCCTGCGTTGTGGAGCATGCCAGCTCATGTAAACTGCATCTGTAATATCTCTCAGCTGAGCAAACAGACCGAAGCTGTGTCCCCAAAATGAGCGTTGTGCCAATACAAAACACAAACATCACACACCAGCACACACAAACACTCGCAAAGGAGGGGGGCAGAGAGAGACTCTTCCAGGGTGATGAATTATAAAATGCAATGTGGCACGGAAAAAAAAGAAAAGAAATTGGCCTACAGCAACAGAGGAGTGGAGAGTCATTTTAATATTTCAGACGCCTACATTCAAAACATAGCTGGTGAGAGGCTGAATAATGGAAATGGGTCACAAGTTAGCAAAGCAGATAATCAAGCATCTTTAATTTACCTAGTGCAGAAAACACCCCAGATAAATGGCTGCAAGCCGCCGCCGCCGCGCACGACAATCCCTCACTGCGCGTCCCCATCGAGTGTTCTTATTGATCCGAACTGGGATTTACCAAATATAATTTACGTTCTATGCCATTGTGAACTGGAGCGTCTCGTCTGTTCGTCTGCTGTCTTGTATCATTTGTATGGTGCCTTTGTTAGTGCGATGGTGAAAAGGCAAAAATAGTCGTTCGAAAGAGTTTTGTCTGTTGATTGTTGAATTCTTTTATTTTGACTTTCGTCACCATGAGGCAGCCCTTAGTCTGCCTGTGAGTGATGACTTTTAGCAGAGTATTGATGACATAGTGATTCGCCGTTGTTGCCACGAGTTTTCTTGATGTTTTCAGTTACTTTGCGTTGTTTCTGAAAAATTCATTTTCCTTATTTCTCTTTTTTATTAATGCATTGGTAATATGCAGTGCTCTCATAAGTAGACTGTTGTTCTCACAAAGCCTTTTTTAATTTATTTTTTTGTACAAGACTATTGATTTCGCGTATTTGAAGTTCACCACTGGCACGGTGAGAATGTGCCTATAATTTGTCCACACTACTGTTCTTTATAGGAACCTTCAGACACTGATCAAATTTAATCCACAGCTTCAAGGTCTCCACTGAAGTGTCTGTGTTTTAACTTTAATGAAGCTGTTGGAATTTCACTTAATCTGCATGGTGCTGGTGCTCTCTCCCTGCAGTTCCTCCCTTTCACATGTTCAAAGTTCAGGGGAATGGGCCTCATTACCACAGCTCTGGATATTTACTTATTTAATTCTTCGGCCACTGAGCAGTGTTTGGGGTGTAAATGCCATGGCCATGGCGACTCAGTGGTAGATGTGCTCTGTGCTATGCAAGGTGTTGGAGAGCTCCATATTAAAGGAGACCTCTGCTCAAGCGCTAATATATTAACAGTAATTGGACTGGCCTGTTACCCCCTGCTCTTCATCCCATCCCTTCTCCTTCCCCCGTCCTCGCGTTTTTCCAGTTTGGTCGTCATTCTGGTTGCTGTGGTGAAGTCATTTGCCTCACAGATCATCACAGCAAAATCAACACTCCAGAAACCATAATATGTTGACATTTGCTATAGTCAAAGGCTCTGAAATAATTTGAGAGTAGATGTGCTCTCCTCTGGGGTGTCCTGCAGGGGGCATATTGCATGAACTTGAAGTTCTGCCTCTGCTCATCCTCCACCATTAGCTGCAACTTTATTGCTGAGCTGAGCAGTTGTTAGTGGGTGGTCCAGCTTTACAAACCACGCAATGTTAAAAGCTCAGCTAATAAAATAAACATGTTTACACAATGCCACCAACTCTCTGGTGCTAATCATTGGACTCACACTCTGCTCGCCTGTAATTACCACGACCAGTTTCAACCACACCTCCCATTTCCCACACTTCGAAAGGTTGAAGCAGCTACAGACGCCACAGCACAGAGCCATTTACTCCAGCAGAGTGTAGCCCCCTGCTGCTTCCTCTCCCGTTGTCGTCGTTGTGTCAGACAGAGCTGTAGCTCCTTGCTTCGCCACTAAGTAGGCGGCAGATTTAGACAACGGGTGGAAATGACTCTTTCCATCTTAGAGGTGCTGACAAACGTTGAGCCTTTCCATTACAAGCTTTTTCAATTTGGCACTTGCAAATTGCATAAAACTTATGTCAGTTGAATCACAGAAAGAGGACGGGACGTAGACACTGGTGGCGTGGAACTATCTTCCTCGCCTGAAATGTCCTGAATCTGTTGTCGACAATTACTGGTGGACTCATGTTGAAATCTCACAATGTGGCAATATAAAACATACAAAGAAAGATGACTATGTCTGAATTTACCAAACAATGCCTAGCAACTAATGTTGTACTGTGTATAACCTGCTCATACTGTATATAGTTAATGTATTCTCTTTTTTCTCATCTTGTCTCCTTCATCCATCAACCTTTAGTTGCACAATCGAGGTGCTACGAATGTAACGATGCACACAGATGTGTGACTGCCGTCCTGCATGTGATAACTTTGCAACAGACGGTTTGGCTCTGTTTGTTTAGTTGAAACTTAAGCATCTCTTTTTCTGTAAGGTGCAAGACTGATAATTTGATTTTGCAGAGGATTCACATAGCATCTCCAAACATCTACCTCCATTTTTTTTATTTCAAGTGCAATGTTGGTGCTAAAGACTGCCAGAAGACTTTCCATTTGAAACTTCAAAAAAGGGAGCAGGAACATGATGCCCAGGAGGCCCTTTCACAAGGTCTAGTCTCCCTGCGGAACAAAACCTACTTCTTCCCTCAGGAAAATGTCATTACCTACACCTCGTCTTCCACCTCTCAGTCTCACTTAAGCAGTGGTATTTGGCTGGCTTGGTGTCGTCTCAGTTTTTGGCCTTTATAATGCCTGTAATGAACTGCGGAAGACAAAGGTCTATCCACGGCTATGGTCCATGTAGACCAGCCAGCTCAAACAAAGGCTTTCTGAGAACAAAACACATATAAACATGTTAACATGTTGGTGTAGACAACATCGAGAGATTCAAATGGAGATGTACAGACGAAACATGGCCGCTGGTTAAATGAGAACAAGTGTCAAACTGGTTTAAACTTGAGAATTATGTGGTCTGGCTGGACTTCTGCCAAGTTGGAGAGGAAGTGGTAGACGCTGCTGAATAGTAGGAGAGGCTATTCCTCATGGGACAGAATATATTTCTGTCCCTCTTTTCCTTCACATAAGGTCCTGGAGAGTATTTTTACAGGACAGGGGATGTTTTACTTATGCTGTGGCCAACACCCAAGAACAGGAAGCCACAGTTTCTATGAAAGTCCACGAGATGGAAGCAGATAGCGTCAAGGGAAGACAATATTTTGGCTGGAGCTTATTCGAGTGGCCAATTAGACCCCAATGCCTGTATGATTTAGCACTTCCTCTACCTGCTTTTATGTGCTTGGAACTGAGGCATGGAACACAATGACCCGGGACCAAAGATGGAGCTATGGCTTTGAGACAGCCATGGCGCCATTCTTATCAGATGCTTTCAAGCAAAGACTCAGCACGACACCTCAAATCAGTGGGTGTGTGCTGCGTTACAACAACTTACCCGAAGAGAACTTAGCAAGTAAAAATATCTTCATTTTTAGGAGGAAGCAGTACTTTGACCAGTTAGGGACACTTTTCCATGATCCAGAACAGTGAAAGATTTGGTGTTACAGTTGCTAAATTAACTGGTGAGATGTCAGAGCAATTTCTTTTTTTCCAGTCAATGTGCTCAGCATGCCTAATTAATTTGCCAGTCGAATCACTGAAGTGTGGCAAACGTGTCTATTTTCTACACGACTCAAAATTGGCCTCATTAATACATTGTTTTAGAACATAGTTAACGAATGCATTACTGATTCATCATCAAATTCAGACCGTTGCTCAAAGGTCAGTTATTATCAAATATTACTTTAGAATTTGTAATTTCAGGGTTGTAGTACCAGCTAATTCTAGTCTTCATGGTTGATTCATCATTATTTATTTTTGTTTACATTGTGTGGTCTCAGGTCAAACAAACAGCAAACATTTAATTGAAGATTTGCTTGAGGTTTAATTAGACTCAGGTCCTGTCAATGAAATGCCTCAATCCAGCAGTCTGGCTATTGTGACTCACAGATGTCTTGAATTTATTTTCTTTGTTCTTTTGATGAAATGTTCATGCTTCTTTGGAGTTCTTTTAGTGGCTGCTAATTTATTACCTGTCTGCAAAGGGTGTAAGTCGTTCAAATCAGACTTTCAATCACAAAATCATGACAGTGTACGTGTGTGTATCTGTGTGTGTTGGCTGTTGAATGGAATGGTGGCATGGCCTTACCTGAATTTGATGCAGATTTATGTTTGATGGAATTACAACCCAGAATGAGTAGTGATCTGCAGTGAATTCTTTGTCACAAATCACATTTTTCATAAATTGTCAAACCTTAATGTCCCTTTAAGGCTTTCTTACGATCCATATGATATACTTTAGAATGGGAGAATGTAATGTTTGTCTTTTCCTCCACCCTGTCCTGTAGACATGAGCTAGAAGTGATGCCAGGGCCCCTGAGGAACCGGGGCGGACCGGTCGAGATGAGGTCACTGCTTGTTGCGTAATGTCCAGTATCTGTGCTCTGGCAATAACACCTCAAAGACACGTTACATTAACATGAACTGTCAATGATGCAACTTTCAGTGTACTTTGATATTTCTGGATGTCCATATGTAGCCCTCATACAAAACTAGAACATATTACAATTTTTTGGCATTTGTATCATGAGAGATTGGGATTTGCCAAATCTAGTCTGTCATCAGTGATCATCACTTCTGAGTGAATGACTACACTTTTTTGTCAGATATTTGGACATTCTCTGAAAATACTTCGTTTAATCAGCTTTGAAGCATCAGTCTTGTGTTCTCATAGTACCAAATGGCCCTTACAAACCCACAATTTCCCTCCAGCTCAGATGTTTTGATGTTTTAAACACAGAGTTCAGCACAGAGACACAAGACATCAACAGAGAGTGGAGACGGCATGCAGGGAATTGCGTGCCACAATTGGCACTAATCCAGAATTGTGAAGTCTACATTCATGAGGGTGTGTTTTGTGGCCGTTTCAGAGCTGCAGTCGTAAGCAGGTGATCTTGTGTTTGTTTTTCATGTGTTTCATCAGGCACACGGGGGAACGGTGGTGTAGTTTTGTCAGCATTTGATGTGTGTAGTGCTGAACAAAGAGGTCCCAGTAGATGGTTTCTGTCTTTTTCGTGTCAAATTGTCCAAAACTACAGACAACATCTCCACGCTTAGAAGCAGCACATGTTCTTACGGGTCTAACTCCAGTTTGTGGCAAGACCCACTTTTTGGTGCATGTAAGCATTGGCACTAGTTGTTCCCTAAGCGAAAACCTTAACCACTTCAACTGTAATAGCTTCGTGATCCAGACATGTGTTCTTCATTAACCCTTTTACATCAACGCACATGATTATGATATGCCTGGCCAATGGTAGCGCTTTGATGCTTCTAAGGGCGGATGTCATCATGGAGGGTGGGATTCATAAGAACACTTTTCAGAGCTCGACCATATCATTTGGACACCCTTGGTTTCTTTTTCAAGCGGTGAAAATAGAAAATCCTGACGACTCTATTCCCAAGATTCAAGAGTCACAATTCACACTGGGCACTGCTGAACTGCATAAATTTGACTGGACATACAAATGTGGAGCACCTCTGTTGCTTACTTAACCTTCCGTCATGATAAATGTGTGTTTCCCAACATGCACCCAGGGCCAGTCAGCGGAAGGGAGCACAGGTGCCAGAGAGTGACACATTCTTTTGGATAAGAAATATAGCTTAAGAAGAATGTAGCAACCAAAAAACCAAAAGATATCTAAATGTGGTTTCTCTAAGGCCATATTTCTACTTTCAGAATGTCAAGGCATACGGACCAAATTGAATGGATATCATGAAACATTTCCTTTTATTTGATTATTTCAAAGGTCGCCTGCTTCAACCTTGTGCTATCTTTTGCCTCCTGGAAAACCAATGTCATTTCTACAAATCTCACCGGAAATAATTCAGTCACCCAGCCTCCCTCCAGTCCTCACAAAAGCTAAGTTTCCAAATTGTTTATCTCTATTCAGAGGCTGTCCAATCTTTTCAATCAAAGCCAAGCCCCAAAGTTTCTATCTGGAAGGAAGAATAGAAATTGTGCTTGTATGCTCACTGTGGCCCACTGTCTGGTGTCAACAGCAGTCATGTGTATTTTTTTTTCAATAAATTAGTGTCCTTGGCTTTAACAAATGTGAAAATATCTTGTTTTGCCAAAATTCTTCCCCATGCCTTCTCCTGAGTTTTTGTTTTATGCATGGATGATGGGATATGCACACAGGGGATTAAGCGACCAATCCCTCACTTTTATTATGATTATTATTGTAATCCATCGCTGGCCACCAGTAAGGGTCTGTCTCTTTAGTAACATATTGTCAAGACTGCAAATGGCTTTCATGGAGGCTTTTCCTCAAATAACTCTGCGTTATGGCCTTATCCCATATCTAGGTTGTGATTATTATGTCTCTAGAGATAAGACATTTAACCTCCACTTCAGTACACTTGGCTTGAGTCCTACTAATTGGTCATTAGTTTGCCACGAAACGGTTGAGAGAAGGTGTTCAAAGAAGAAAACCCTTTTCTTGTATCAGCTTTACTGCGTGGCCTCCGCAAAGACAACTTCTCTGTCAGATTGTCTTGAGCTGTGCCGTGGGTGCTCGTGCCAATGTCTGGTTTGTGGAGATCAAAGGTTCTCCTGAATAAGAGAGGGGGTAAAGAAGAAAAAACAACAACAGCCAAAAGGCCACCGATAAATAACTTTGTAGCATAAAGCCTGTGCTACATACGAAAAAAAGGCTGCAACCTAAGAGCTGTAGGGATGAGCAGACCTCACTGAGTCTTACTAACTCACTTGCAACGCGGATGCTAACATAAGTTCCACTATTGTGGTTTCTTAATCAAATGGAAGGAAATGAATGGAAGGAAAGACAGAATATTTCTGGCTGAGAGGACCTTCTTCTTCTTCTCTTTATTTTGGCTGCTCCTATCAGTGGTTTCCACGGCAAATCACCCCTCTCCACTCTAGAGGACCATCACTCCACGTAGTTTCTCCATAAGATTGGTATTCAGTCAGCACTCATCTCCGATTCTCCTTGTCTGTCTTGAAATCCTATCTGTTGCATCTGTCCCCAAGATAAATGTTTACAGTTGGACAGAAGGACATAATTCACAAAAGATGTTTTATGAAGGGAGCAGGATATTGTCTATACTTAGGTTATGCGTTGGAGGGTGGACTGTGGTTGGCGCCACAGTCATGGGGGATGATAGATGAGCACAACGCTAATGAAGTTGATTAATGTCTGGGTGGGTGGAGACCACCCCAGGAAGCATCTGAGACCCAGAAATGTAACTCGTAATTTACCCTGAAAGGGAAGAATTACTTAGATATACTAGTTTCCTTCTGCATCACTCATCACCGCAACTAACCCATTTCTTGTATCGTAACCACCACAAATCATCTACAGCCCCAGCGGATGCTAAACCGCCGTGTGCATCCACGTGCTCAAGTTTCTTGAAGAGCTTGATTCTAATAGTGTGGACAGCTGAGGACCATTGATGTTCCATAGGATCAGATGATTACTTAGTTTGGGCCTTTTTTTTTGTCACCAGATTTGGATCTCAGGTTTTGCCAACAACAACTTATCTCTGTCCCCCCCGGCAACTGTCCCACCAGGACAGCGAGACTGCCAATCATCCTGCAAAGTTAGTAGCTGCATTAAATCTGAGTAAATGAGTTTGTAGGAGTTATAACTTTGGACTACTTTTGGATCAAATGTCGCAATTTTCTGCCAGGCAAGTTTACGGTCATCCTTATTTCAGTCCAAAGACAGATAGCAAAGTAAGTCCAAAGGGTAGCCAGGGGTGACCATTGCGTCAATCGCGATCTACCAGTCGATCGCAAAGGTAGTGTGGGTTGATCGCAGGCAATGTTAAAGAAAAAAAGACGACACTTAGGTCACTGTGCATGCTCAATTTATGGCATTAAGTGCAGCAAAACTAACAAGCTGGCAAAGTAGGCCTCCGATTTTTACCCCTCATTGTAGTAATAGAATAAAAAAGAGTGGGGGAGCGAGACAAAGTAAGAAGCCAAAAAGGAGTCACTGTCATTCAGGATGGGAGGAGGACTTTTTTTCACTTTTGCATTTTCACAGTGTGTTTGCCTCATCTGTCAGTCTACTGTGGCAATAACAAAGAAGGAAGATGTGGAGCAGCATTTTCAATCTGTCCACAAACGCTTCAATACTGACTTCCCACCATAAAGCAAGCTGAGAAAGAGAATGGTGAAGGAACAATTTTGAAAGACTAATGTAAAAATGTTCTTACTGTAATTGGACGAATCTACAGACGTAAGACCAGTTGTGAGTTCTCACTTAGATGGTGTGCTAAAGAGGAGCTGGTTACATTGTAGCACATGAAAGAACAAATGAAAGAACATATACAGTATATACAGTATTTGTATATATGTGTGTGTGAGTGTGTGTGTGTGTGTGTGTGTTCGCGAGCCAAAAAATGTGGGCCATGGAATAGATAATCACTCACGCGATCATATTATTAGAGATGTCCGACAATATTGGCCCACCGATATTATCGGCCCGATATTAGCATAAAAATGTAATATCGGTATCGGATTTTTTGGCTTTAAAACCGATAAAATAAAAACTGATAAAAATTCAATAGTGCTTGCGTTACACTGAAATAGTGCCTATGTCCTCCTGAAGCGTTTACCGGCGCACATATCGGTATCGGTTGTTATCGGTATCGGTAAATTGAGAGTTGGACAATATCGGCATATCGGATATCGGCAAAAAAGCCAATATCGGACATCCCTACATGTCATCATGTTATCGTTCCTTAATTCCTTATTCTTCCTCGTCCCTCGGCTCCTCCCATCAGGGCTCTGCTACAGCAAATCAGCCTTCACCACCTCCTTCTGGCCTGCCAATCATCCACTGAAACAATCACTGCCCTCCTGTCTTCCTTAACTACATCCATGAACCTTCTCTGCGGTGTTCCTCTTTTCCTCCTACCTGGCAGGTCCGTCACCATCACCCTCTGTTCAACATATCCACTATCTCTGCTCTGCACATGACCAAACCATGTCAGTGCTGTCTCTGTGACTGTCTCTGTGACTGTTCAACCTTAGTTAACTCTGTCTTTATCCCTTTAAATGCCCAAATTCCATTTAGATATTTTACAGGTCAAGAATAAGAACTTTGTGCCCAGAATGTAATGGCGAAAATTTTCTTCAGCTAAGATCAAAGCACCATTGCATTTGAAGATTTTCTCAGTTCTCAGCTTTGTTAAGCACAGTAAAGTTCAGTTAGATGTGTAGCTTTTTTCGCTGGGAGCAAATTGTACAAAATATGTAGGCAGAGTGAAGGAGGCAGAGGTTAGACAGGAGGTGACCAGTGAAAGATTTGATGATTTGCCCTTGGAAGATGGAAAGATCCACCAGGGCTGCGTCAGATGGTGGCGGAATGTTTGGGTTCCAGTGTGGGACCACCTGTGCGGTAACGCTGTTTCTTCCCACGTTGTTCTTTGCATGTCTCACGGGGATGAACCAACTCCAAGCCCATCCGCATGTAGGCAAACAATAAACAAATCATTCGGTTATTTCTACATTTCCCTGCTGATTTAGCAGGAAAACATGGGCTGAATCCCATGCCAAACACAAAACAGCAGAACAGAATGGTGGATTTCAAAGCTGCCTCCCACAATGTGTTTTTCCACCTCGTCTCATTTATCTTTTTACTGGGCAGGACTCTACTTATCTGTATCTTAGTGATGACAGTTTCACTAAGAATCCCCCCTGTTAAAATACAAAATAGATATGGAGGCATTGTTAGGTAAGTATACAAGACAATTGACCACATCAACGTAAAGCTTCTTGTCAATAACCACAAAATCAGCATTGCTAATGAAAAATCCACGGTATGAGCTTTGGAAGCTTTTCACACCTACTTTTGTTGTTCTATTTCATTTTTCTAGGTGCTCTTCAGTCCTGATTTAATTGTTGTTGACAGTCTCAGGGTTTCTGTCAGAATGAAGCAGGGGTTGCCAGATAATGGGACACTCCAGCACGTCAAAAAGCAGGCTTTGCACGCAGCTCTCATCCTCTTCATGCAGTCCCCACTCGAGAAAATAGACCTTTAACTTTCCTCCTCTGTGTTCACTCTATGTAAATAATCATTAAACAAAAGCCCAATCTGTTATTTTCACCTTTCGCACCCCAGCTAATCTAATTTTGGAATGAGTGTCCAGGCAAGAAAAATAAAGGCAAACATTCTGTGTCCCTCTCCAACTATCCTGAATGAAATTTCAACACAATGTTAATGTTGCAAGGTTTTTGCCCCAACAAGTTGACGGCTTTGGGAAGGATTTCTTGTAGGGAGCTCAGTCTTCACATCATGCTGTCTGTTGGCCGGTCGGTTTGTTGGTCAGTCGGTCCATCCATCCATTTTATTCCCCGCCTGTCTCTAGTTGCCTTTGATGCCAGAGTGGCCAATATCACATGCGTATAACTTTATCCATGTCTCTCTCTCTGTCTCTCTTTCTCGCCCTTACTCTTTCGCTGGTTCTTTGTTTCTCACACTTGCTGTATGCTATATATTCGTGTGAAACTCAGGGACGTTTGTATGTCATGTGACTCAAAGGTCAAATGTGTTCCAGCTGCTCTTGCCATCTGGCCCGGATTCCCAATTTACCCAAACAGAAACACATAGAGAGGAACATATAAAAAAATTTAAGTGCTGAAACTGCAAATGCAATTGCATCCACATTTGATTTTTGCTTTTCAATGAAAAAGGGCTTGTATACCGACAAATGTCCCTCATCTTCGTGGGTAACCCGTGACGCGCTATACAAATTAAATTGTATTGTATTGTATTGTATTATCTTCGACTATAACAGCCACCTGTTGGTGATCATACCACTATGCCAGTTATTCTGCTGTGTATCTTGATTTTGCCACACTATCTTCAACCGTCAATGTGCAGTGTGCCATCTAGCACTGAACCGTTGGAAAATGTGATTTCGTTCTGCTGTGTCCTTGGTGTGTGGCTGAATGACAATGAAGTTGACTTGACTCGACAAAGTACTGTTTTTCTTTTGTGGCGCTGGACCTAGAGAACAAGGAGAGGCACAGAGAGCATCATTAGTATTCTTGCATGGTGCTCACTTCACGCACCATGTCTCCCTGCTAAAGAACTGACAAGGTCAAATAAATGCACCTTTAATTTGGTGAAGTGTAGCTGAAGACTCACTCATGCATCACCTCCTGTATTCCTGTGTCTGACCCCAGATGCCTTTTTCATCCCTGCTGAATGCACGCATAAGTATACCTCACTTGTTCTTATAGCGCCTCTCTTCGTGGGTGTATGACACATCTGAAACTGTAACATCAAGGCCGCCGCGGCATCAAACTAGCAATTATTTTTTTTAATAAGTTGTAGGGTAAGATTGCTCACTGTTCTCCACGGCATATTCCCTCTCTTGTCTTTGAAGTACAGCTGACGCCCACCGACAGGATTGTGCTCTATGGCTTCGCGGTTCAGTGATAATGAAGCTGTCCTATACAGAGCGGTCAGTGAGGGAAAGTGACAAGAAAGTGAATTTCTCTGAAAATGTGAAATCACACGCGAGGAACCAGGAGTCTGATTGTTTCAGTCTGTAATTTACAATGGTACACAGCATTTGTTTAACAAAGGAAATCTTTCTTTATTTTTTGGTGCTGTATCAGTCCGCCATCTGCGGACATGTTAAGATGCCTCATTATCAGTTTGGATTAAATAGTAAACTTGATACAGTAATGACCGCCTGTCCTGGGTTCAACCGTATTTTTAATCCCATACATAGTGAAATTTTACCCAGGCTCGGTATATTTTTTCCCCCTGCGCTGGTAGTATGACCCCATTTACACTCAAGAACAGTCACTCACCAAAATTGGCTGTCCTAATTTTGCTAGGGTGATTTTTCTCACTTTGATATTAGTTAAATATAGGGTGGTATAAATATACGCAGACAGTTTAACGAATTGAAGGTCGTGGAGGATGGTCGATCGTTCCCGTTCTTTATATTTCCCAAGCAGAGTGGTGGCCTGGTCTCCCCCTGCGATTTAAGGCGCTCTTTGGAAAATAACAAAGGTGTAGGGTGCTAACATCTGGTAGCGGCATTTGTCTAGCACTCACCTCTGTTCCATCCACTGACAGTGGCTGTGCACCAGGTCTCTTTTTCTCCCATTACACGCCAGCCATCAGACCACCAAAAGTATCTAAAGAGATCTTTACAACACAAAGACAGATGAGGAGAGGGATGTGGGTCTGGAGGGGTTGGGGAGGGAGAGTTGAGCATCTGAGGATGAAACAACGGACGTCAATTTGTCCTGTGAAAAGGAGTCGTGTTTCAGCACTTTGCTGTGTGCATGACAGTAAATATGCCCGTGTTATGACAGGAAAATCGCACAGAGCAGTTGGCCTGTAATACAGCGATCCAGTCGGTATATTAAGGATCCAAATGATGGCAGGGCATAATAATCATTGACAAGATGAAAAAAGATTGCAGAGAAGGGTTTTCCGATGTTTTGCTCCTTTATTAAGTTCAACTAATTATTATTGTTATTATCAATATTATTATTATTGTATTTGTATTGTCGGCTAGTTTTCTTTTTTTTTTTATTCAATTGTGTTTGTCATTGCCACACTTAGCATCAGAAGTGGTTGTAAATTAGCAGTGACAATTACTCTGTCGGTGCTTGTTTTGGTTGATGATGTACAGTACATATTTTACAGATACTAATACCGATTACAATAATCAGGCATACAATTAGAAATTTAATCCTTGTGGATTTTGTGTGAGACATGGGTTCTTTTGTCTGCGGTCACCCTTTGCACACCAACAGTGTCAGACGCCTGCTCACTTAAAGTTCTGCTTGGATGCGAGGAAAGCTACCGTGGCGCTGATTGGACGAAAGCTGACTAGTCAATAACCAGTCAGGTGTTTCCTTTGTCTTAGCCGTGCACGCAGGGCGTAAGCTTCATGCCTGAGCTTTAGTTTGCCACCTGACTCAGTCTGCACTGCTATTAACTTAGGAACTCTGACATTAGTAACGTTTTTTAAAGTGTTTGTCTAAGAGTACGAAGGTGAAGATGCTTAGGTGTCATGCGCCTCTCTCCTATAAAAACAACAAGAGTGTATGCTTGTGCCTCCAACCCGCTGCCCCTTTCTGTGCGTACACACACACACACGCACACACACACGTGATGCTAGCTATGTTTTGTTGTCAGGGGTACTTATACATATGGACTTTTCAGGGTAGATTTTTGCAAGTGCTCGTGTGCCAGCTCTGGGAGGTGTGCCAGGCACCGTGGATGCTTTCTCTCAGAGGGACAAAACGGAAATGACAAGGCAATCGCTGTTCTGTCAGCATTGCCATGGTAGCACAGGCAAGGCTGTTTATCCCAAGGTTAATGGGATGACGCCTGGAACCGAAAGTGCCAGATTGAGAGAAACATGTGCCTGTTTTACTGAAAACGAGTAAATGGAACCGACTGGCATCGCATCACACAGAAGTGAACCCGCAGGAGGTCGGCTTAACATAGAGATTGGGTCATTTTGAACCCGTTTTATCACCGCAACGGAGTTGCTTGTAAAGTGCTGAATTAATATGTGGACATACTCTCAGGAAGCTTTATTTAAATTGTGTTTTTGTTTTGTTTAAAATTGTCCAGAAGTACTTGACAGGCTGGATGTCCATGCCCACCCGAGTCAGCAAACAGTTGAAATTTACCATAACCAAATTAAAAAACCTCTACACAGGTCTGTGCTGGAAAAGCACAGCTGTTTGTTGTATTGTCTGTTGTCTGAGTGTCTAGGAAAATAACACCACTTCCTCGACAACTCAACAACTTTCTGATGGTACACTCTACAAATTGTCTGCAATAACATTCTTCTCTTTACCATAACATCCATGACAAAATGGGACATTTCAGGATACTTTTTGTTTGGTATCAAGCTTCTGTTGTGTTTTTGAAGACGTAGCAAAATTCAAGGTAGGCTATAGTTAAAACAGATGCACACTTGAATTGAGATGTGTTTGCCGTAAGCACACTCCAAAGCAGACATTGCATAGATCTGCCAAAGTAGAATATTCAATTTAATACCCTGTAGACACACACTCGGTATTGTTGTCATTTGTCAGGTGGATTGGCGTTTCGCTTCTCCATCTAAGTAATTAGTGCTTGTGTCCACAAACTTTGATGACAACTTCCTCCCTCATTTGTCTTCAATATGAAATAAGAAGAACTTTGTCAACCCTGTGTTCGGTCTCTGTGTTGCCAAAACACGCCGGCGTGTAATTATTTAGACATGAGGAAACACTGATCTTTTCCTTTTCTAAGCCTCAGCGGGCGTATTATTGTTTGTTTGTTATTATTTTTGAGGAGGATCAGGATCTGGTGAGAGGCCCGCTTGCTCTCACTCATTCGCCCAGCGTCAGTAAACGACGGAGCGAGTCGAATCCTGCTGGCAAAGCTCCTTACAGATGCTATAGCTTATTGCCGAGATTGTCACTGCTCCACCTTGTGAGAGCAGTGAGTTTTTCAGGCAATCACATTGACCCTCACAGACGGAGGAGAGGTGACTGAAGATGAGCGGCGGTGAAGGTGCTCAATGTCGGGAACATGATGTTTCAACACAACAGTAACTAAAGAACTTGGTATTCTTGATTTATGTCATGCTGCTCTGAAAAATCAGGAGGGCTGAGCCACCCTCAGGATGCCAACGGTGTCTCTCCTCCAGTCTCCGTTTGGATTTTAATAGGAGGAGTCTGCTTCGGACAAACTTTGTGCTCAAGATATTTTAAAAACAGTCTTGTCATGTCTTTGCGCACCTGCACACGGCCCCGTGTTGTTAACTCTCGAGCGGAAGTAGAGCTTTGCTTTGACGGCATTTATTCTCCATGTATCAGCACTGGAACCGCGTGTGGCTCAAATGAATGAATATACTCCAAATGTCCCTCCGAAGGGTTTTGTTGCACTATCCGCACAACCCACACATTTGTATCCATGCTCAAACTGCATTTAATAATATGCACCTAATAACAGGAAGAGGCTTTTTTTAGAAGGGCGTGTGTGTTGATGTATGTGAATGTGTGTATGCCTCGGCTGGTTCTATAGAGAATTGCACACAAAAAGCGGCAATGGCAATGAGTCAATATACAGCATTTTGAAAGTGGTATTTGTTCGTTTTCTTTGTTTGCCGCGCCCTGAGAGAGTAGGGGGTGTACAATCGGGAAGCCTTAACCACTGGGATTATAGTCATGCTGATGGACAGCGACGAGACAGATTAATCGACTGCGCTGCAACCTTCACTTATCTGATTTTAGCTCGGCCCCTCCTCCTCCACTCTTGAAAGGGAAATTTATCTCCTGGCCAGTAAATAGGATGTAAAGAGTGTTTAAATGGACGGAAGACAATGCTGGCCCTTGTTTGGCTTTGAGCTAAAAGTCCCTCCAGTGAAAAAGAATTGATTCATTCCATTATTCCAACTGCTCGTCCAAGCAATCACATAGACTGCATTTGTTTGTCTGAACAGATATTTTCAGTGTTTTTTCTTACATTTTCCATGCAAACTAGCAACAGCCCTAGATCTGGGGGATCTATAAACCAGAATGTCTCCTCATGGGTTTGAGACTTGTAAGTATCAGTATGTTTCTGGAAATGTTTCTCCTTTTTACCACAGTGCCCTCAAGAGGAAAATGAAGTCAGTATAGGAAACTGCGTGTTGCAGCGAGTCCTGCGAGTTTCCGCCACTGTCTTCAATGGAAGCCTGCACCCACCGTGCTCTTTTCTTCTTTCTGCGATGAAGGCTAAATGTACGGAGCAGCTTTAGGCATTTGGCTCTGACAGATCTCTGCCAAATGGAGTTCTTTTTTTTGATTTTTTTTTACTCAGAACGGCAAAAAAAGACAGATGAAAGAGAGATGTCGTCAGGATGACAGCCTGTAGTAGTAAATGCTTTGATGGTAAACTACAACATTTGGCCCATCGACGTGCACATAAATAGGTGGAACGGAGTCGTTACTTTTGATGGGTATGAGTTTAGAAACATTTCTGCGACGCTGCAGCGTCTGCTCAGAGTAGCACAGTTGGTGGTGAGTAGTGGTGGATTTTTATTTTCATAATGACTTTGTTCCAGAAATGTTGAATTGGTCATGACATTGCTCATAGTGAAGTATTATATTTTATCTATTTTTAATATATTTTATTTTTACTTTTGGAGTGTTAAGTCCTTGCAAAAAAAAGGCAACCAAAGCAATGTGAGCTGGCATCAAATTGTCAGCAAATATTCGCCTTTGGAAACATGATTAAATGCAGATCGGGCAGCATTCTCTCTCACTCTAACACTGACATCCCCCTCTCTCTCTGTCTCAAGCTCTCTCTCTCCCTCTCCCATCTTGAACCTACTGTCTATCTTTCTATCTCTGTCCTTGTCCCTCTCCATACCTGTCTCTAACCCTATTTGTCTGTCTGTCTATCTCTCTCTCCTCTCCCAGTGACTGCCCCCTTTCCCTCCCTACATCTCTCCCTCCACCGTTCTCCCTCTTTCCTGC